>BLSH010302903.1:1024555-1035347 GCA_018402905.1 Glandirana rugosa | reverse complement strand
CCATTATCACCTTACCCAAACCAGGTAAACCCCCAGATACACCCCAGAACTTTAGGCCCATATCACTACTTAATGTAGACCTAAAACTTTATGCTAAATTGATAGCTAATAGAATATCCAAATATCTCCCATCCTTAATCAACAACGACCAAACGGGATTCGTCATGGGTAGACAAGCATCGGACGCCACAAGAAGAATGATTAATCTTATCCATGCAGCGGGGACCAGCGGAACGCCTTCTCTGCTCCTATCACTGGACGCAGAGAAGGCGTTCGACAGAGTCCACTGGGGCTACATGAGAGAAACCCTCCTTAAATTTGGGTTTAAGGGCCCAATCCTGTCAGCCATTCAAGCACTGTACACGTCCCCCACAGCAAGAGTCTACGCAGGAGAAATGATATCAGACCCCTTTCCTATAACAAATGGCACCCGACAGGGGTGTCCATTATCACCACTAATATTCAACTTATCTATTGAACCATTAGCAGAAAAAATCAGACAATCCAAAAATATCTCTGGAATTCAAATAGGAGATTATGGCCACAAAATAAGCCTGTTTGCGGATGATATAATCCTCATACTATCTAATCCATATACATCCTTAAAAGAAGTACACTCCATCCTACAAGCATTCGGGAAAGTATCCTATTACAAAGCCAACGTCACTAAATCCTTTATCCTAGATCTAGGAGTGGATGGAACAACAAGAAATCTTATAGCCTCAGAACTCCCTTTCCAGTGGGCAGAAAAAGGTTTAAATTACCTAGGCATCACCCTAACAAAACACACCAAAACACTGTTGACAATCAATTGGGACAACCTCAAACACACAGTGACCTCCTCCCTACACAATCTAGCGAAATGGGAACACTCTTGGGCGGGAAGGTTAGCGGCCTTCAAAATGATGGTCCTCCCTCAGATCCTATATTTTTTTAGAACTCTTCCAATAACACTCCCTAAAAAATACACACGACAACTCCAATCAGCCCTCCAGCAATATGTTTGGGCAGGGAAAAAGCCGAGAGTAGCTCAACACAAACTGATCAAGCATAGGCTGGCGGGAGGCTCGGGACTAGTTGATATAGCTGATTACCACACAGTGACGATCCTGGCGCAACTAAAGGAATGGTTCCTACCCAACACTACTACGAAATGGGGCGACATTGAACGACACTCCATCCCAGGAAAACATCTCAAATACTGGTTATGCACTAGGCACCCTACCTCTAATCTATCCAACTCAGTGTCCCCTTCGATCAGAGCTTCGGTCACAGCATGGCAGAAGCTCTTATCGACCAAATGGACAAATACCCCCACTGTGGGCCTCCACCTACCAATGGAAGCCCTTAAAACCCTAATACCTAACTTCAACCGTAACGAATGGCCTAAAAACAATCAGGTCACATTAGATACACTTATGCACAAGGGTAAAATCAAGCCCTTTCATACTCTAACCAAGGAACACATATTCCATCCTAACCAAACCTATAGATACCTGCAAGTGTCACATTGCCTAAATAACAGCCCGCACCTGTTCAGTCACATACCCACCCAAGCAGCACAATACTTCTCACCAGACTCCCCAGGAATCAAAGGAATAACGACATTCTATAATCTTTTAAAAGAAAAACTACACTTCACCCCCGCGGAGTCGTTTAACGAATGGGAAAAAGAATTAAACCAAACATACACCAGGAGGGAATGGCAAGAGGCCCTAAAACTATCCTACAAAAACACAAAGTGTGTTTCTTTATGGGAAACCACACAAAACATCTTACAAAGAAGATATCTCACACCAACTAAAATTGCCAAATTTGACCACAAGATGTCACCAGAGTGCTGGAGGAAATGTGGTAAACTAGGCACACTTCTACACATTCTATGGGAATGCCCCCAGATTCAAAACTTCTGGTCTGAAATTTTTGACATTATATCACAAATTACAGGAACTAGAATACGTCCCCAACCTGACATGGCCCTCCTCAACCTACGACTTACACACGCACACCACCCAACAAAAACGGTTGTAACACATATATTGTTATCAGCCAGAAATACATTAACCCAACACTGGAAAAACATAACCCCCCCGGAAAGCCTACAAGTTATAAACCAAGTACAGACACACTTCACGTTTGAAAAAAATCTTTCAGACAATGTAAAGCATACCCTGGACCTCTGGGAACCATGGACCAAATGGTACAAACTGTTTACTAAGACCTGAAGACTTTGTTAACAATAAGTTAAGATAACTCATGCACACCCCCTTGCTCCCAGACCCCTGGTACACACTGTACCTCCCCTCCCCTCCCATCCTATACCCTCACCCCTGCCCCACCTTCCCCCATAAAAGAAAAATAAAGGTGAAACATTCTTTTACAATCATATCAATGCATACATAAAGGTTCATTATAAACTATGTTAACCTTCAGGTTATATCACATACATTTGTGTTGAACTTATGACTCGCTAAAAGGCGAACCAGGAATAAAAGTGTCAAAGCACAGCTTGATCCTGTTAGGGGTGCTGGACACTGCCTCCCACAGAATTTCCCAGACCTTTTTGTCACAAGGAAAATCCAAAGATAATGAGTCAATACTAATGCAGTACTGTTAACCTGAAGAGTCGTGACTATACATATGGACGTGTATGATGTATAACCAACAGTTGTGTTTCCATGTATGTCATTGAAACTTTTGTGTTGTCAATAAAAATCATTGAAAGTAAAAAAATAAAAATACAATTACAAAAAAGTCTACATTTTATTCTATAATTCTAATATATATATATATATATATATATATATATGTTTCTGGTACAAATATAAATAAATAGAACAAAAACATAATGTTAAAATAAAATAATTGTAAACAAAAATCGAAAAAATAAAAGCTAATGGAAGGAAAGCGTTAATTAGGGTTTATAGGGCTTAGTTAAAATTTAATGAAGGGTTAAAAAGGGAATTCATTTTGTTTAAAAAAGAAAAACATATTTTTTACTTGTATGTTTTATTTAACCACTTCAGCCTGGGAAGGTTTTACCCCTTTAATGACCAGGCCATTTTTTGCAATGCGGTACTGCGTTAATTTAACTGACAACAAAATTAAATTGTGCAGTTGTATAACATTGTACCCAAATAAAATTGATGTTCCTTTTTGGCAAAAATAGAGCTTTCTTTTGGTGGTATTTAATCACTTCTTCAGTTTTTAGTTTTTGCGCTATAAACAACAAAAGAACAGCAAATTTAAAAGAAAAAAAAACAATATTATTAATTTGAATTTGGAATACATTGCAAATACTAATTGCCAGTAAAAAAATAATCAGATAAAAAGAAGCAGGACTTAAGAGATATATCCTAGAAACTTTGGTGACATTTTTTATTACATATCTCCTATGTTTAAAGTTCTCAGGTGGTTAAAATATGCTAAAAAGTAAATATAAGGCAGATAATATAAAAGGTTTGTGTACAAAAACCTCTAAAAAGTTATTCAGTCATTCAGTGTTTCAATAGAGGCAAAAGATTTCCAAATGGCTCCAACACTGCATGGAAGTAAAGGGAGTCCGTTTTTTGATCAAAAAATATTTAGGAAAAACGTTAAACTGAATGTGATCTATAATTTAACCTTTTAGCACCAGCACCTCCGGGGCCCTTTAAGACACAGGTGTATTTGGAGCAATTCACAGAAATATGCAGCCCCTCTGCACTCAGGACCAGGCTCCGAGAGGCCGCATATTTGTGTACGCCTGGACCAAGGGTTTAAAATGCAGCATAAATGTGTCATATTCATCTTACTTCCTTCTATTAGTATCTGGCAGCAGACATTGGGGTTAATTTACTAAAGGCAAATAGGTGGCTCACTTTGCAAGATAAGCTGCCATTTGCAAGGGAATTTTCCCTAATTAGTTTGGGATCGGTTCACAGACCACTATAAAGTTGAAACCAAACCCTGTTAAAATCTATAGCGGGCAAATCCTGAAAAACAATTTAGGCCACTATTAAGGCTAATAGGTAAGGGGTTGTCAAATATAGGTCCCAAGGAGCTTGGCAGCCCCTAGGGGACATGTATCAATGTAAGAGAAAATAAAAGTTGTACAACAGAAAAAGGTTTCTACTTTTTTGTGTGAGTTTTTTTGGGCACCATGAAAAAAACACTACTCTTTCTAATTCATTTTTGGGAGATGCCTTTAGGCTGCATGTTGTGTTACCAAACAGTAAGATTCTCAAGATCAGCTTTTAACCACCTCCTACCGATCGTATTGACAAATTATGGGTGGGAAGTGGCCCTATTGTTCTGGGACAATGTAATATGATGTTGTCCCACTCTCGCTGCACTTGCACACCCGTGAGTCTTTATGAGGATATTATGACTGGTGTGGTGGTAATCAGTGACAGTACAAATGGTGTGCTGGTGATTAGAGACACTGTAGCTGGTGTGGCAGTGATCGGGTACACTGTGACTGGTGCATCAATGATTAGGAACACTGTGACTAGCAGCACTGGTCTGGTAAAACTGTACTGATGTGGCGAAGATCAGAGACAATGACTGGCAGCACTGGCATGCAGTGATATCAAAGCCACCAGCCATTGTACATGATCCCTGCCACAGCAGTATAACGTCACTGCACTTGTTCAGTATGCAGAAAATGTTTTCTCTTTTTTACAATTTTTGTAATTAATTTGGACTTATTGTCACCACAGCTGTGCAATGTCATTATGATGGCACTGTACTGCTTGGGGGGGGGGGGGGGATTTTTTTTTTACACTGTGATAGCTCATCACAGTCATGATGGCTGTGTTAGGAATCAGTTTCCCAACTTTTCAAATGCTGCATTAATGCAGTCTTAGTTTTCTTTGTTTACTATTTTGATTGCTCTGATTAGTCTGCATAAATCAGAGGCTTTGTTTATGACTACTATTCTGCTGTAATTGTGTCTGATGGACACAGCAATGCCAAATCATGCTGCTACATGGCCCCTGGGGCTACACATGAGCACCAAGAAACGGAGGGTGTACAGATTCATCCTCCCAGATGGACAACGTTCATGTTTGCCTATATATTATGACCGAGTCTGAGGTGGTTAAAGGAATTGTGTATTTTTAATGTTGCATTTTAACCACTTCAGCCCCGGAAGAATTTCGCACTTTAGGACCAGAGTACTTTTTGCGATTCGGCGCTGCGTCGCTTTAACTGACAATTGCGCGGTCGTGCAACGTTGTACCCAAACAAAATTTGTGTCCTTTTTTTCCCACAAATAGAGCTTTCTTTTGGTGGTATTTGATCGCCTCTGCGTCATTTCTTATTGCCACTATAAACAAAAGAAGAGCGACCATTTTGCAAAAAAAAACAAATTTCTTACTTTTTGCTAAAATTCAAATCCAAAAAAAAATATAAAAAAACATTTTTTTTCACCGTTTTTGGCCGATTTATATTCTTCCTCATATTTGCGATAAAAAAAATTGCAATCGGCGTTTATTGATTGGTTTGCACAAAAGTGGCCGCGTTTACGGATGGTGAGAATTCATTTCTGGGGTTTTTATTATTTATTTTTTTTTTACTAGTAATGGCGGCGATCCGCGATTTTTAGCGGTAATGCGATATTGGGGGGGACATGTCGGAACATTTTGACACTTTTTTGGGACCAATGACATTTATTCAGCGATCAGAAATTTAAATGTCCACTGATTACTGTATAAATGTCATTGGCAGTGAAGGGGTTAACCTGCAGGGGGAGAGCTAGGGGTTAACTGTGTTCCCTGGGTGTGTTCTTACTGTAGGGGGGTTGGGCTAACATGGGCATGAGAGATCTAACTGATCCCAGTGACAGGGATCAGTAGATTTCTCATGCCCCACTGACAGGGCGGGGAACCGCCGTGTTTACATCGACGGTTCCCCGTTTTTTCCCTGTAGCCGCTCATTGCGGCTCGCCGGCGGACATCGGGTCCACCCGAGCTGCGGGCACACTCGCCCCTGGTGGCCAAATGCGAATCGCCGCTTATTTACGGCGATTCGCGCAGGGCTCCCCGACTGCCGCCGTGAAAAGGCGGCGTGCGGTGGGGAACCTGTTAAGCCACATTAAAAGTTTAGGCAGAAAAAAACACAACATTCAGCTCATATACTGTATACTGTGATGGAACATGTGTGCTGTGTTTGGAGATTTACAGGTTTCCCACTGTGTTCAGCAAACATCCTCATCACTATTGATAGTCACAGGTGAGTGATTTCTTTTTTTCACTGTATAGACAGAATGCAAATTTAAAGCGGAGTTCCACCCAAAAGTGGAATTTCTGATCATTTGTCTCCTCCCCCCCTCTGGTGCCACATTTGTCACCTTTCGGGGGAAGGGGGGAGGGGATACCTGTCTTTGACAGGTATTCTGTCCCCACTTCCTGGGAGACCGGGCCTTGGCGAATTACATCAGCAGCCCGGCTCCCTCCTCCTCCGCTGGGCCAGTAGCAGAGCGCAGTGGTGCCTCACGCATGTGCAGTAGGGACCGGGTGTGAAGCTGCAATGCTTCACTGCCAGGTTCCCTTACCAGCAATGGTGGCAGTAGCACCCAACAGCTGATGGAAACATCAGCTGCGGTGCTGACATCGCTGGACTCCAGGACAGGTAAGTGTCCTATTATTAAGAGTCAGCAGCTACAGTATATACTGTATACCTGCAGGCTTTTAATTTTTGCAGGGTTGAGCGGACCTCCACTTTACAAGATCTACAGCTTGAACGTACTAAGAAGACTCAGAAGTAGAAAGAAATGTAGTAAAATCTAGTTTCAGTCAAATTACCAAGTATTTTTTTCTTAGTTTACCTATTTAAAAGTTCACTTGCTCAGAAATGAAATATGCCAAGGGGAGACTGGAAGTGGTAAGTACTGAAATAACTAAGGCTGGCCATACACCAATGTTTTTTTTTTTAATTTAACCAGCAGAATGTACAAAAGAAATACACTCATTTGCACCACTGACTCATTGATTGGGAGAACATTTTCCAACAGGCTGGTTGTACACCAGTCAGTAGACTTGCATACAAACAGCCTGCCCATACATGGATCCAAATTTGGCCATTCCTTGATGTGAAGTGGCTGAATTTCAATCCATTTATGGCTGGCCTAACACAGGAGTGGGACACACAGAGACATATAAAAATAGGATAAATGAATACATAGAACAGACTGTTGTGGCAGTACATTTGGTAACATCAACAATTGTTTGCTTCAAAAGTACAATTACAGTGATAGAAGGATGTCCTATTTTTTAAAGTTTCCTGAACATGACTAGTTATTTGACTGAAACGTGTTAAATTTCATTAGAAAATAGTCCTCAACAAATCACCATGTTACAATATGACTGTTGGAAGGCAACATGGTTTAATATCATATTTCTGGAGTTTCACTGCCTGGTTAATACAGCCACCTGGCATAAGTTGGAATTTACAAGTTGACCCAGCAGGGTGTTTGATAATAAGGAGTCATAAATGGGAATTCATCTCCTAGCAGGATGTGTTCATAGCGCTCCTGATGAGGTACAGAGGTGGAAAAGCACCAGATAAGATCTCCTGGGCAGGTGCAAATTAAAATGTCATGAGTAACAAATGATCAAAAACCAACTGCCACTGAAGTATGACCCCGGTCAAATAGCAGTGATTCATGGACAAATGCTGCCCCTAGTGGTCACTACAGCATTCTTCCTATATGATGGAAAAGGAACAATATGCTTCCTAGTGGACACCACAGCATGCTTCCCGGAGGATGGACAGAAAAAGAAAGACTGCCTTTTATCGATTTTCATTTGTCAGAATGTTGAAATAGGCTGGCAGTGGGTGTTGTGTGGGTGGTGTCTGAGTGCAGTGTCTGCCAGAGAGAAAAACACTCTCTTGCCCATTTAAGTCCAGCCAGGAGAGCATCACGAGGACGACCTTATGTAAAGTATAATTTTGTGTTATATGCTCTGTAATATTTTCTTTCAGTGTTTTTATGTTAGCATTCCTACTTTCTTTATAATAAATGAGACCCTTGCTAATTTGAGCTGTGTTTTTATTATTTTATAGCCAACATTATTGTACCAGCACCATGTGAGGAGCCGAGTTTGCGGAGTAGTTCTTTAAGTACTTGCTAGGCTTTGCCAATGTCTCCCCAACCTATGTTGTTAAGCGTGCCCACCGTGTACCCATGGCTATCCCTGGAGCAAATCCCCGATCCTTCCTTATTCATTTTCTCAACTATAGGGATCGTGGCAGGATTCTCTCAGAGGCTCGCAAACACCCCACACTTCTGTATGGCAATTGCTCTTTCTTAAAATTTCTTGACTTTTCGGCTGAGCTGCAGCATAAGCGGAAAACCCTTAATGAGGTTTGTAAGCGACTACGTGAGAAGAAGATAAGAACATTAAATACAGCGTGCTGTATCCTAGCCATCTCCTGGTCCCACATAACAGCTAGGTCCGTTGATTTGACTCTCCGGCTGATGCCGATGACTGGCTTAATACCCTGGGATGAGCAAGATAAACCAATTCAACGTTACAAGTCGCTATTAAAGGTTGCTCTGAGAATGGCCTCTTCCTTTAAGATCCATATTTTTGTTTTGTTATGTATCCAGTTCCTAGTCTTCTGTTAGTTAGTCCAGCTGACCTCCTAAATACCCATTCTATTCCTGGTTTAATCCTTGTTTCTCTCATAAAGACATACCTACTGTCCCTTGTTACTGTTAGGTTTGTTCCCTGGGGCAGTTACATTTGACCTTTGGCTCTACTGGAAAAAACTTTCCTCACTGAGCGCAGAGTGTTTGGGGTCTTATAGACTCCAGATCCCTCTATAAAGAGGACCTGTCACTGCCTATTACTGTCACATGGGATGTTTACATTCATTATAGACCCCCGATCACTCTCCATAAAGAGGACCTGTCACGGGGGGGTGACACATGCAGAGGGGTTCTTCCAAAAAAGTGGGGTTCTTTAAATAAGTGGGCACTTATGCTGCTCTTGCAGCCATTCATCTGAACATTCTTCTTTCTCTTCACAGGTAATCTGTGTTTATATTCCTACAACTCCCATCTACCTTAAACTGCATATTGACTGACTACTCAAATGCATATTTGGTAATCTGCATTTATATTCCTACAACTCCCATCTACCTTACACTGAATATTGACTGACTACTCAAATGCATATTTGGTAATCTGCATTTATATTCCTACAACTCCCATCTACCTTAAACGGAATATTGACTGACTGCTCAAATGCATATTTGGTAAATCTGTGCTTGTCACTGTTGTTTCACCTACATCTGTAGCCATGATCACATTATTTTGATGTTTATTTAGTCTTTTAGTCTTACCTAATTTATGGGCTCCCTTATCTCCACAATGTTTGGCCTTTTGGCCCTCTTAAATGTGATCATGTTGTGGAAAGGTCTGCTGTGATAGCTGTGTGCCTAATATTACCTCCTAATTGATTAATTGCCAAAATCCACCCCCACCCATCACAGTATGAAACAAGGCTTTCCTTATGGGGGAACACATTGCAGGGGGTGACACATGCAGAGGGGTTCTATGAAAAAAGTGTGGTTCTTTAAATAAGTGGGCACTTGCACTTCAGCGATTTGCACAAAGCGTACACCAACAGCAAACTACTTGACAAAACACCAGACTACAGATAACTTCATCTCCAAATCATCTTTCTTTCCTCTCTAAAACATGTACTCTTTACCTCTCCTTTTCACAATAGCAGCCTCTCTCCTCAAACTAACTTTTCTTCATCCCTCTGCCCCACCCCACAATCTGTACATATCATCTCACTTCTCCCCTCTCCCTATTACTGCACTCATCACCTCTTTCTAATTCTAAGCCCACATGCTAACAAAACCCCCAGGATGCTGAAGCATGTCCCCTCATATAAATTGTATTCCCATATTAACTCCCTTACTCTTCTGTTTCTCCTAGCCTCTGGAGATATTTCCCCATACCCTGGGCCTCCCTCATTTAACTATACCCAAAACACCCATCACCACCACCCCACACCCTCTAGCAGTAGTCGTGATCTACGCAATTTAATCTCCATTCCCCTTCTTCACAAAACCAGCCTCCCCTTCTCCTGTGCCCACTGGAATGCCCACTCTGTCTGCAACAAACTCACAGCTGTTCATGATCTATTTGTCACTAATCCCTTTAATCTACTTGCTGTCACCGAAACCTGGCTCCACGAATCAGATTCTCCTTCTCCTGCTTCCCTCTCCTACGATGACCTTCTCTGGACTCACTCCCCTAGGCCTAATGGATGCAAGAGAGGTAGAGTGGGATTCCTCCTATCCCCACAGAGCACCTTCCAGGTTCTTCACTCTCATCCATCTCTTTCCTCTCATCATTTGAAGCCCACTGTATACGTCTATTCTCTCCAACTTCCCTAAGACTTGCTGTGATCTACCGACCTCCTGGACCGCTGTCAGCTTTCCTTGATGAATTTTCTGCCTGGCTACCCTACTTTCTCTCTTCTGAAATTCCCACAATTATCTGCATATGTCACCCGAAGTTTACTACTCTCCTTTCTCTACCTACTCTCACTTCTTGGACCTTCCACGAGACACCCCTATCCTCCTTAGGGTGAGATGGAGAGAACGTAGGTAATCCGGATCCCCTCACTCAGGTCTCTTCCAGTAGCATCCTCTCCCTTCGTCCTCTTCCTCTTAGACTAAGCACCTCGGTCCAAAGCCACTGTCGTTCATCTAATTTCCCTAATCACTGTTTATCTAGTACTTGTCGACACTCAAACAACGTCTGTCTCACCCGTAAGGTCACCCGTGT
>BLSH010302903.1:999125-1024545 GCA_018402905.1 Glandirana rugosa | reverse complement strand
CACAGTATTCTAAGTGAGGTCTCACTGAAGATCTATATAGAGGAATCAGAACCTCCTTCCTCCTGCTGGTGATCCCTCTACTGATACATCAAAGAATTATATTTTCTTTTCTCACTGCCTGGTCACACTGTTTGCTCATTTTGCAATCATCTGAAATAAGCACCCTGAAAACTTTTTCTTCAGTAGTGCTGGCTAACACTGTACCCCAATGCTGTACTCTCTAAGGGGATTCTTATTCCCTAGGTGCATTATTTTACATTTAGAAATATTGAACTGCAGTCTCCACTGCTTTGACCAATCTTTCAGCAATGCCAAATCATGTTTCATGTTACAGACACCTCCAGGGGTATAAACCCTATAACACACCTTTGTATCATCAGCAAAGAGACATACCTTGCCTAACAAACCTTTAGTTATATCACTTACATATAGGTTAAATAGAACAGGACCCAGTACAGAGCCTTGTGGTACCCCACTAGTGAGTAGTCTCTGTTCTGAGTGAACCCCATTTACAACCACACTCTAGGATCTATCCTTTAGCCAATTGCATATCCACTGAACCACCCAAGGGTTAAGTCCCAGCTTGTACAACTTTTGTATTAGAAAATTATGCGGAACTCTATCTTTCAATTCTTTTTTATTGAAAAGTTTTCACATAACAAACAATAGTTCCATTGTACATTGACAAGCAAATGCAATATATCCAGTACAGAGACATATAGATTACATATTACCATATTATCCAAGCACATTTTGTATATTATTATTGATTCCTGAATTTGTGTGTCAAGGTGCTCTTTCTAGCCATCCAGTTGGAGCTGTTCAGGAGGGTATAGGCACCCCATTGGGAACTCACTGAGCCCTGGCCCTCCCTGCCCACTCCCCCAGGTCAGCTGAGTAGGCTGAGAATTAGTTCAACCCTATACATGCTATAGTCTGCTCGGGATCAAGAAAACACTTATAACGTTACTTGAGACATACAATGGAAGCAAAAATATTATAACAAAACGAAACTAAAACACTATAATGTAAGCAACGAAATAAAGAAAAGCACCAGAGTTAGGGGGATATTTCCCGCCCCCTTGGGGAAAGATCACTTTATGAAGATATCTAATAATCATCGAATGGGAAGATCAAATGCCATAGGTTCCAGTACAGGTCAAATTTTTTCAGGTTGTTGGAGCGTTCCGCAAAATATTTTTCATATGAGTGTTGTGTTTTGACTCTGTAAATGACCTCAGATATATTTGGAGCAGATGGGTTTTTCCATTTAGAGGTGATAGTTAATTTTGCTGCAGAAAGGATGTGTGTTATAATAGCTGTCTTGTATGGGTTTGGTATGGATGCCAAGGTTCAGTATAGCTAGTTGCGGGTTTGGTCTTATAATATTACCTGTGACCTTGGCAATTAAAGAGAACACTGAATTCCAAAAGCTTCTAACCCCTTTGCAACCCCAGAGAATGTGCAGTATATTCCTCTGTTCTCCACAAGACCTCCAGCATGCAGATGACTGATTGGGAAAAAATCTAGCTAGCTTAACCTGTGTTAAATACGTCCTGTATAGAGTTTTCATCATAACTTCCCAGTGATTAACACAATGGGAGTATTGATAATGCGATTTAATGGCTTGACCCACATGAGAAGGTAGAGCCCAATTTCCTTTCCCAGTTGAGTATGCCAGAAGTCTTAAGGAGATCCTCCTTGTTCTGGAGGATGTTGTAAAACCAGGAAAGACTCTTTGGTTTATCAAAGTTGTCCTTTAAATATGTCCAGGATTTGTCATGCAGTTGGTAGCCATGGGAGTACCCGTAGATTGGGAATAATATATTCGTATACTCTAAGAGGTAAGTCGGTTCATTTTGTTTTGCCCTCTTGAGGTATTTCCATGCTGATAATGTAGCTTCTATTGAGGGGAACTTTTTGAAGTGGATCTGTGCTTGCGTCAGTTTGGCTAGAAGAAGGGATGGCAGGTCCCTATTTTCGACTACTGCTTTCTAAATTTGAACCCATTATTTTTTGGAGTGCGGATCAAACCATGCCTTCAATTGGTCTAAAAGAGCTGCATAGTAATATGACCTTAAGTTAGGAAAACTTGTTCCTCCGTTGAATTTGTGCTTAAGGAGTACAGGCAGTCCCCTAGTTATGAACATCCGACTTATGAACGACTCCTACTTACAAACGGAGGGAGACAACAGGAGGTGAGAGGAAATCTCCCCCTAGGAAGGGAAATTCACTCCTGTAAGAGTTATTATGGGAAAAAGGTGTCTCCACTAATGCTTTATCACCAAGGTTTGTTTCCACAACAACCAAAAATTTTCAAAATCCAATTATCATTGGCACAGGAAGTGAGGTGAAATCTTCTGAACAGAAACATAGACAGCAAAACAAACATCACAGGGGTGTTAACCCTTCCCTATGCTATCCAAAAAGCTTACAAATATTTGTTTTGGCTGAAGCTACACTTAAAAAATGTACCTGTTCCGACTTACAAACAAATTCGACTTATGAACAAACCTACAGTCCCTATCTTGTTTGTAACCTGGGGACCGCCTATATAGGAAGAGAAAATCTATTCAGACCCCTTTTCCAAATATAACTTCTAAACAATTTGTTTACACTAGTAAAGAATGCTTCCGGGAGGACTATGGGAATGGTTCTAAGGTAGTAAATTATTTTAGGCAGGATTAACATTTTGATAGCAGCTATTTTCCCCATCGCGGACAACTCATAGTTGGATATATTCTGGAGGTCTCTTTTTATTATGTCTATCAGTTTTGGGATGTTAGATTCCTAAATTGTAGCTGTTGGGAAACTCAGAGTCACCCCTAAGTATCCCAATGTATTAGTGGCCCATTGGAAGGGAAAATCTCGCTTGAGCTGCATTAAGGATTTTTTAGGCACTGCTATGGGCATGATGTTTGATTTTGCCACATTTAGTTTATAATAAGACAGTGCTCCAAACTCATCCAAAAGTGCTTGTACCTTAGTTAGTGAGGAAGCCGGATTCGTCAATGTCAATACCTCATCGTCGGCAAAAAGCCCTATTTTGTGGTTATATCCTCCTACTTCTATTCCTTGAATAGCTATGTTGGCTCTAATGGCCTCTGCCAGGGGTTCCATCAGGAGAGAGAAGATGAGAGGTGAAAGTGTGCACCCCAGGTGTGTGCCATTGGTTATTCTAAATCCAGTAGATAAGATATTTGAGGTATATACTTTGGTCAACGGTGTGGTATATAGGGCTGAAATTGCTAAGTGAATGAGGCCTTGAAGGCCAAATCTCGACAAGGTAGCACCCAGGTACCCCCAGTGCACCCTATCAAATGCTTTATCAGGATCTAATGTGAGGATGACCATGGGGACCTTGCAGGATTCAGCCACCTTAATGAGATTGTAAAGCCTACGAGTGCCATCTGGAGCTTGTCGCCCCTTGACAAATCCCACCTGGTCAGCTTTAACCAATGAGGGGGTGACTTTCACCAGTCTGTTGGCTAAGATTCTAGCATATAGTTTGAGATCAGAATTTAGAAGAGAGATTGGTCTAAAGTTCTCAGGACTATCCGGCTTCTTCCCAGGTTTAGGTAGTGCCACTACAATTGCTTGGAGCATTTCTTCAGGAAAGGAGGCATTTGTGGCAGCCTGGTTGAATAAAGATTTAAGTGGGGGGGGGTGAGAACTTGGGAGAACACTTGGTAATATTCTGACGTAAAGCCGTCTGCTCCAGGGGATTTGTTAGACGGAAGGGATCTAATAGTGGTCAATATTTCTTTTTCGGAGATGGGGTATTAAGGAGATTCAAGTCCTCAGTTTTTAGCGTTGGGAGATTAATAGATTGTAAAAATCATCTATTTTTTTGTTCAGAGGGTTGTGGCGTTTTGTCATCAGTGCAGAGATTATAAAGATCCTTATAATCATTTTGAAAGGCATTAGCTATCTTGGCTGGGTGGTAAACGAGGTGGTTACTATGGAGGTCTTTGAAAGAGGTTAATTTGGATTGTTGTCTTTTATGAATGTAATTGGCCAGGAGTTTTCCTGCCTTGTTACCATGGGCATAGTACATGGTTTTAAAATTATGCAGTGACGGCTTGTGCTGTGTAATAAGATGTAGGTCTAATGTTTGCCTACAGTTGAATAATTCAGTTTGTAATTTAGGTGTGGGAGTCTGTTTATGTTGTTTTTCCAGAGACTTTAAGTTGTTGAGTAGGGGGTTTAAGGTTTCAGCTCTCTGCCTCTTTTCCCTTGCTGCAGCTTGTATAAGCAGGCCCCTTCTGTATGCTTTGTGCGCACACCACACTGATGAGATGCTCGCATCTGAGTTAGCATTGATTTAAAAAAATTCCTAAAGTTGTTGAGAAATTCACTTCCTGTAATGAGGATTGAATATTATCCCACTATTAACCCTCCACAGATATGTAGGACTGTGAGAATGGGATTCTCTCATGGTAATCGAAATTGGAACGTGGTCTGACCACTTCGTGGTATGTATTTTTACCTCCATAGTTCTTTGTAGTAAAGATATGTCAGACAAAAATAGATCAATTTTTGAGTATGACCTATGGGGTGTGGAATAGTTAGTGTAGTCCCTTTCCTCTGAATTCACGCACCTCCATAAATCATAAAGATCTGTATCTGAGAGAAAGGATTTTAGTTTGTATCTGTGTGGGTTCAAAAGCTTGGAAGAATCCAGTTCCTTATCCACTATACTGTTAAAACCACCACATAACAATAGGGAACCTCTGGCCACCCTGTCCACCTTTTTCTTAAGTGACCTTAGAAAGGAAGATTGACCAGTATTCGGGGCATACAAATTAACAATAGTGTACACAGAGTTATTCACATCACAGATCAGGATGATATATCTCCCGTTGGTATCACAGATAATTTCATGGAGCTGAAAAGCCACAGTCTGTCTAACTGCTATTATTATACCCCTTTCCTTCACAGAAGCACAGGCCGTGAAGACATGTGGGAAGGCTTTGTCTGTGCATTTCGGTTGTTTCCCTAATGCAAAATGCGTCTACTGAACACATAATATATCACATTTTAGTCGTTTTGCTTCTTTCCACATAGAGGATCTTTTAAATGGGGTATTGAGGCCATGCACATTTAGTGAAAGAATTTTAAGTGCAATCTTTGGGTATGTAAAATTTGGTGTAGGTTAATATTTAGTCTTGCAAGGTGTGATGATTTGTGGTTACCTGTAGGTGGCAGTATTAGACTGAAGATGTTTCGCAGGCAGAAAACTGTGAATGTTTCTTGTCCATGTCGCTTGAAGATGTTGTTTTCCTAAGTAGTCTTCTGAATGTCTCTCTGGTACAGTCAAAACATAAAAAACAAACAAGAACGTGTAGAAAAACAAAAAGAACAGTAAAAAATGAGTTTGTAAGGAGCGAAACAGTTTGCATTTTCACTCAGGGGGTATATACTCCTATACACCCATCACCTCCATCCTAAATAGGTTTGGTCTGCAGGCTCTTTCCTCCTGCACTACTAAGCTGGGGTCGGGGTCACCCAAAGACTTTGTTTGCTCCTCCAGAAGGGTCTTGTGGGCTGGAGAGCCAGAGGGGGATCCCCATCCTCCGGGAGTAGATTCCATTTTTTTGCCAATTTTATGCCTTCATCCAGGGAGGTGATAACATATGCTTTGTTGCCTTTTGTTATTAACAGTTTGGTAGGAAAGTCCCATGTGTACGGGATCTTATGGTTCTGAAGGATTTTAGTCACAGTGGCTAAATTTCTGCTTGCCAGCATGGTGTGCTGTGAGATATACAGAGAAATTTCAGAATACGGCTCAGGTAATGGAGAGTTTTTCCTTACAAATCTCATCAGATCATCCTTTACATGAAAAAAGTGAATGCGAGCAATTATATCTCTCAGAACTTTTTCAGGCAGGTGCTTAGGTTTAGGCAAACGGTGGGCACAATCTACAATCACCTCCCTCTCCGGTATTTCAGGGAGCAATGCCGATATGAATTGCTGTACAAATTGCTCCTCTGTTTCATGATAAGCATTTACCAGTTCGTTATGGGCTGTAGCAAACTCCCCCATCTTGTCCTCCCTATGGCTCACCCGGTCCCCAATCTCCAGGACCTCTGTCCTCAGCTGAGTAATGCAGTCGATCATGTCCCTATGTAGAGACCCCCCTCAGCGTGACCAACATATCTCTCATAAGTGTGTCTGTGAGAGGTAGGCCCCGAGGTGGGGAAGTCATAAATCTGCTCTATAAATTCAGCTGTGGAGTCTTGTGTTATATTGTGTTCCCTTTGCTCACCTGTGTATCAGTGTAAGGCCGAGTGCTTTTGTGGGCTCTGGGATGGAGACATTCCCGGGGTAGATCTGCTGCTGTTACCGGGTGACAAGGCCTGAAACTGGTTGCTGTTCTGCAGCGGTTTCCTTCTCTGCAGGCCGCGCCGGTCTCCGGAGGTCTCGCCACCATCTTGAGGCCTATGCGTGCTCGACGGCTCAAAAAAGTCTGTGAGCTTGCGGGGTCCATCGGATGATTTCCTCTTGCTCATTTTGGGCTTGTAAGGTTACGGGGTGCGGGGGGTGAGGATACAGCTCAAAATTGCAGTCCTGCATCACTTTAGAAGGTAGGATGGTGATGGATTAGACCAGAGCTCTCCTCTCACACAACCATCTCCATCGGCTGCCGGCCACGCCCCCCTATGCGGAACTCTATCAAATGCCTTGCTCAAATCAAGATATGCAATACTTCCGGTTCCGGCGCCTTATGGAGTAGCTGCTTGCTATAACAGCTCACACAGTGTGACCCAGAAACCATCATATAAAATCGGTGTGAATCACCTAGCAGCCGGATCACCCTCTCAGCTGTCACCACAGTCTCCAGGGGGCCAGGGATTTTCACCGAGTGTGTAGCAGGGCTGCTAGTGAATAGAGGTGAACCATTTTCAATTCCAGTTCATAGTTGAAGTATTTGGAGGCCTTCGTTATCCAGTCTAGGCCAATCCTCGTGAGACAGGCCAAGTTGTATAATCTTATATTAGGAAGATTTGCACCTCCTTCGCTCCTGGGAAGGTGACGTTTTTTCAGGGCTATTTGGGCCCTTTTCTTGCACCAAATGAATTGAGTAAACATGCTATTTAGAGCATTAACGTCTTTGTGTTTCAGAAGTAACTGTACCGTTTGAAGGGGATAAAAAAGTCTGGCAAAGCTGACCATTTTGATCAGGTGGCACCTCCCCAGGAGCGAGAGCAGAAGATCCATCCAGCTGGTCAGTTCTCTTTTGATTTTGTCGAAGAGGGGAGGGAAATTTAGAGAATATAGGGAAGCAGGCGATTTCCCAATTTTGATTCATAGATAGGAAATATTGGCTTTAGCTATAAGAAAGGGCGAGTCTTTCAACCATTTGGGGTTTTTATTGGGGTCTAATAGTAACACTTAACTTTTACCATAGTTAATTCAGAAGCCTGAGCAGTCTTTGAAAGTGTTGAAGACCTCTTTGATGGCTTGGATATCCGCGGAGGGATGTGCTGAGAAAATGAGCACATCATCCACGAACAGAGCAGTTCTTAACTCCTCTGAACCTACCTGGATGCCATGAAGGGGGTGTTTTCAATAAGATGTCTGGACAGGGGTTCTATGGCCAAGTTGAACAACAAGGGTGAAAGTGGGCACCCCTGTCTGGTCCCTTTAAAAAGCCTGAATTCCTTACTTAGTTGGCCCCAAATGACTAGTTTAGTCGAAGGGAAGGCGTACATCTGTTGTATGAAATATAGAGAGGGGCCTTTAAAGTCCATCCTAGCCAGCACCATGAATAGCCATTCTACGTTGACATTGTCAAAGGCCTTTTCCACGTCCAATGTGATGATGGCTCTTTCTGACTGAGGATTTTCCATGGCCTCTTCTAGAATCACCATCATTTTGCGGATGTTTAGGGACACGGTCCAGCCCCTGACAAAGCCCGACTGAGCAGGGTGGATGAGGGGGGGAATAATCTCTGAGAGTCTGTTAGCTACAATTTTTGACAGGATTTTTGCGTCTAGTTTTAGCAGGGAGATGGGGTGGTAGGAACCCGGTTCCATGGGGTGTTTTCCCTTTTTCTCAAGTAATTTTATAATTGCCTGGTTGCTGGTTTGGGGGTATTTTCCACCTGTCCAGATGCCCGTGTAGACCTTTGTCAGGGTTGGACTCAGGAGGTGTTAGGTATTGGAATGGGGAGGGTTCTGAATTTATACAATAGTTTTGGTAGAAAGTGCATTTTGTAGGCGGCTAACCTACCAGACCATGATAAGTAATGGGTCCTCACTCTGTTGATTTCTTTTTGCAGTTCTGGGATAAGGGGTTCAAAGTTTATTCTGTATAAATCTTTGACTGGGAACGTTAATTTAATACCAAGGTAGGGCAGGGAGTATCCAGCCAACAATAAGGGAACCTTCGTGAGAGTTCTAGTTTCATCTCAGAATTGATAGCTATACTCAGTATTTGGAATTTGGATGCATTGATTTTATGGAAAGCTATTTTACGAAATTGTTGCAGAGTCTCATGGATCTCTGGAAGCGAACCAATCGGGTCTGTGACAGAAAGTATAACATCGTCTGCGAATAGCGAGATAGTATGGTTGTGACCCTGAGAGGATATACCTTTTATGTTTGGATTGGTTCTAATTTTCTCCGCCAGAGGCTCCATGAGCAGTGCAAAAATTATTGGAGACAGGGGCAGCCCTGCCTGGTGCCATTAGTAATTCTAAAATTCCTAGAGAATAATCCTTCTGTGAATACAAAGGCTGAGGGTGAGAAATATAGGGCTGTGATCGCTGAAAAGATCTCACCTTGCAAACCAAACTTGAGTAAAACCTCCCCAAGATAGCCCCAGTGGACCCTATCGAAGGCCTTCTCCGCGTCCAAAGCGAGAAGCAGAGAAGGCCTCCCCGAGCCCTCCATGATGTGTAGAAGATTTATCATTCTTCATGTTGCGTCAGGTGCTTGTCTGCCCGATACAAAGCCTACTTGATCTGGGTTTATCAGGTTTGGAAGAAATTTACTGATCCGGTTCACTAATAGTTTAGTATAAATCTGTACATCTCCATTCAGTAGCGAAATAGGCCTAAAATTTTTTGGGTCATTTGGTTCTTTTCCTGGTTTGGGAAGGGTAACAATTGTTGCTGTCAACATTTCAGATGGAAATTTAGCAGAGGACGCGGCGGTCTGGAAGACCTCCAGTAAATATGGAGACAGGGTTTCTGAAAAGAGTTGGTAGTACTCAGATGAGTATCCGTCTGGGCCCGGGGACTTATTTTTGGGCAAGCTTTTAATTATTGCTGCTAATTCGCGTTTTGAAAAAGGTTGGTTCAATTCTGCAAGCTCGTTAGAATCAATAAATTGGAGAGCTATCGACTGTAAAAATTCAGAGATGGCACTAGCAGTAGGCTGCTGGGTATCCGGATCCTTATTTAAATTATAGAAGGATTCATAATAATCACAGAAGGTGTTAGCAATTTCAGATGGGTTGTAAACAGTGGCTCTTGTCATGGGATTATAAATGTGGTTAATTTTTTGTTTAATAATTGTATCCTTTAATTGGGTCGCTAAATGCTTCCCTGCTCTATTGCCATATCCATATGAGGTTGCCCTCAGTGTTTTGATGGCTCTTTCATGCTGGTATAGCAGCAAGGATCTAAGATCCTAAGATCTAAGATCTAAGATCCTGTCTTTCGTGAAATAGTCGCTCTCTAAGTGCTTGTGAAGTAGAGATTTTGTTATCGTTTTCCAATTGTGCTATAGAGGATAGAAGGTCTCTCAGCCGCCACTCCCTCTGCTTTTTAATTTTAGCTGAGAATTGAATAAGTATGCCTCTGATATATACTTTATGCGCATTCCATAGCGTGAAAGGATCCTCGACCGAGGGGGCATTGATGTTAAAGTATTCTTTCAGGGTATCTGATATTCATTTTTTATGTTCAGGCTGGGTTAGAATGTGGATGTCATTTCGCCATCTATTTGCCCTGGTCTCGACTCGAAGATCCCCCACTACGATGGAAATTGGCGCGTGATCAGACCAGGTTATATTGTGAATTTCAGACATTGGGATATATTGCAATAAGAACTTATCCACTAAGAACAGATCAATTCTACAGTATGTATGGTGTACATTTGAAAAGAAGGTGAAATCCCGCTCGCTGGAGTGCTGGCATCTCCAGACATCATAAAGGTTCGCTGTAGCAAGGAAATTTTTCAAAGAGACTCTATGTGTTTTAGACTTTGCATGGCCGGAGAAGTCCAATTCCTTATTTGGTATGGCATTGTAGTCTCCACAGATGATTGTGTAGCCTTGTTGCAGTTGGGTAATTTTTTTCCAAAGCTTGTTCAGGAAGGAAATTTGTCTAGTATTGGGTAGGTACACATTAACTAGAGTGTATTTAGTCCAGTTCAGTTCACAAACAACGATCAGGAATCTACCTTGAGGGTCTTCTAGTTTATCCAGCAAAGAGAATTGTATTGAGTCCTTGATTGCGATGGCTACCCCTCTTTTTTTACATGGACCATTTGCCATTAGGGCATGCGGGGATCTCTTGTGCTTGAACATGGGAGGGTTGTGGGAGTTGAAGTGGGTTTCTTGAAAGCAAATAATGTCACACTTGAGAGTGCTAGCTTCTTTCCATGCTATCTGTCTTTTAAAGGGGCTGTTCAGTCCTTTAACATTCATGGAAGATATCCGAAATTACATTTTGTTATCTGCTGTGGGATGTTAGAGCAGAGTTAGGGTGCCTATTTGCGACAGAAAAGATCCAGGGTGTTGATTGGAGGGGTCTTTTATTACATGTTGTCAAAATTCAGTCAAAGAGATTAAGTACGTTGTCAAAATAGTCTCTTTAATGAGAGAGCATCCAAGCATGGGTTGTAGCTTAGTCACAGAGTGTGCACTCAGGGGTGAATGTTCAATAACAGTGGTTGGAATAAGTGCAACAGAGAAATGGAGCAAGTATATAACAGGAGAGAATAACAAATAAAAACAGGTGATTCGTGTCATGAATCTGTGCGGTCCTTTGACCACTCAATTTGGGGGTTAAAGAAGATAGAGAAGTATGGCTACCTCCGGGAGGCTGCCAGAGCCAATACTGAAACAATGTCAAGGTTTTCCTGAGATTAATCGGTATCATTATCCGAGTCTTCATTTTGGAAAGTAGCAGGGTCAGAAGATAATTTGTTAGGTGCCTCTTGGTTCTGCAAGATATTCCACTTCTGCAAAAGAGAAAGCCCTTCCTTTACTGTGGTGATCACATAGGAGTTTTCCTCCTTTGTTATTAACAGTTTGGCTGGATATAGCCACCTGTAGTTAATACTATGATTATTTAACGGTTTTGTGATCATTGCCAGCTGTCTTCTTTGTTGTAAGATAAAAGCTGAGAAGTTGTTAAAGAAAGACAGTTCTCGCAGATTTGTTGGAAGGTTGTCTCGGTATCTTATGGCTCTCATGAAGCGATCTTTAGTGTGAAGGAAGTGTATTCTTGCTAGAGTGTCCCTTGGGAGATGCTCTGGGATATGTTTAGGCCTGGGGAGACTGTGAATGCGGTCAATAATTTGGTCTTCAAGTGGTGCCTCTGGTAGGGCCGTTTGAAGCACGTTCGTGAGGAATTTGTTCAGATCTGGGGGTTTGACTGATTCTGGGATACCCCAAATTTTAACATTGTTGAGCCTTGAGCGATCTTCCAGGTCTGCGAGTTTCATTTTCATTTGCCAGAGCTCATCCTCCCTATCGTTATGGGCATCCACCAGTTCGTTAAACGTGGTCGCGAAGGAACTCATTTTAGATTCGATGTGAGAGACCCTGTTGCTGACTTCTGTGACCTCCGATTTAAATTGAGTCGCTAATGACATAATGTCGGTATGTATAGTGGATCTCAGGGACATTAACATGTCTTTCAGTGTTGTATCTAGGACTGGTATGTCAGCAGTAGGAAAGTTGGAAATAGAATCCTGCAATTCTCTAGTATCGTCCATTGAGTTGTTCAGTTCATTTGTAAAGGAAGCGTTAGAGGAGAGATCATTCATTTTTTGTTTAGATTTCACTGGACTGGATGAAGGAGAGTTAAAATGTTTTTCTTTATCATGCAAATTTTTAGGCAGTTCAGCAGATTTATGTTTAAGACTATATTTAGTCTGGTCTAATGACTGTTGAATTGTAGTAAAGTTGTTGTCATTGTCCAGTGGTAGGTGTTTGTTAGGGTGAGAAAAAAAAATCAGTCATTTTTCCCAGCTTAGATCCTTCTTTCCTTTTTCTGGACGGCATGAATGTTTAGAAATGACGTTATGCTGATAGATGTGTATGGAATATACCAGTCGCTAGCTTTAGTGAGAAGTCTGGCAGCCTTTGTGGAGAGTACGGGTGTACTACATGTTAATCAGTGTCTCATATCACCAGGTAATCAGGTGTCAGATGAGAAGTCTGGATAGAGAGTACAGTCACTGTATGGTGCTGGCGCTGTGGGGAGATAATGGTGCAGGCTTGGGTGTATCAAGATGGCCGCTGTAATCTGAAAGTCAGTTCCGATTTATATGATATATATAGTGAAGTATACCAATCTGACTCCTCTTGTGCCTTTCCCCCACCTTTAAGTAGCAAAGTTCTATATCTGAGCTGGTTCCCAGTCCATCCAGTTCTTATATGATACAGGATAAACCACGCTGGGAAGAAGTGCCGGGCCTAACCAGGCCGTAATACAAGTGGCTCCTTTTATACAGATCAGAGTCCCAAAAGAAAGGCTCAGCTGTGTATATGCCGGTGTAGGACCTGTATACCATCGCTATAGCTCTTGGTGGGTTTTAAGGACTAGAGATGTGAGCCGGAACAGCCGTTCCGGCTAGGCCGCAAAGCCGCGGCCTAAATTTTCTCACGATCAGACCTCCGATCTCGACAAAATTCAGCGATCCAGCTATTAGGGGGTTGGTGGAGGAATATTACCTTGATCTCTAGCTTTTTTGCAGTCTCAGGGCCACGGATTAAGGTAGATTGCCCGCCAATGTACCGGAGCCATGTCTCCAAGCGCCCTGCTTCGTCCCCCTATAACGCTGTTTTACACCTAACTACCAGTGAGCAATGGAGAGAAACCCAACTGAAAATCATGCACAGAGCTTACTTTCCCTACTTGGAAGACAAATCTAACCCCAAGACTGCCTCTTGTCCATTATGCTACCAGCCTTGGCCTACATTGGCTCATCGCTTTTGGAACTGCTCTCACATCTCCAATCTCTGGGACCAGGTGCGGTCCTACATCAAGGCCATCAAGGATCTACAATTGCCGAAAGACCCATTATTACTGGTGTTTGGCTTCTGTGATCCTTCTGTCTCTCCTATTCCTGGCCAAGGAACATGGTCCACCCACAGAGCCTGGATATTGCACTCTTTATTGGCGGTCAGGAGAAATATCCTAAAAAACTGGGTGCCCCCATTCAAGCCCTCAATTCTCTGAATCAAAAATTACCTCCTATTGGTGTTATATAAGGAAAGACTGTCTACGGACCTCTCTCACACTTCTTCCAAAACCCTATCTCCAGGGGAATCCGATTCACTTCTCAAACACCCACTCCCCTACTACGACACACTGAAGGATCTTTATCACTGTTAAAGGCATAAACTCAACCCTCTCAAAGGCCTGGAACTCTAAACCATCACCATCAGCCACCGATACTAGTTCAACCAACGTATCTAGGGGTACACAATTTGTAATATATTATCGTCACAGTGCAATGAAGAGGAGCAGTTCCTCAGCCACCTCTCAAGATCCATCCAGCTATCCTCCCCACTTGGGCACTATTCTAATTCTAGTTCTTCTATTCCCATCCTCTTTACTAAAGGGGACCCCCTCCTACGCCTCCACATCAGTCTATAGAGACGGCGTCAGGACGCTGAGGATGGATGTCCCTTTACCATTTCCATTCCCAGCCGATATGCGACCTTCCCTTTACCCCCACCCCCTTCCTTCCCATCCTGTTTTTTTTGGTTATTCTCATTTACGTTTATACTCACACCACTGCATTTCCATTTACATCACACTGAGATATAGTTTGTCTGGGATTCACATCCCTATGTATCGTTCTTGTAATGTGGATACGGGCATGACGTTTATTGTCTTCATGTTTTTGCCAAATGTATTCTTGTCTCACAATGCCTCAATAAAATTTATTGAAAAAAAAAAAAAAAGAAATCAAGATACGCTATGTCCACAGCACCACCCTGGTCCAAAACACTGGTAATAGAATAAAAAAATTCAATCAGACATGATCTGCCCTCAGTAAAGCCATGCAGCTTTGGGTTCAGCAAGCTGTGTATTTTTAGGTGATCAATGATCCTTCTTTTCAGGAGTGATTCCATTAACTTGACTACAATTGATGTTAAACTCACTGGCCTGTAATTGCCAGCTTCTACCTTGCTGCCATTCTTGTGGATAAGTACAATATTAGCTATCCACCAATCATGGGGAACTGTTAGAAGAGATTGATTAAAAAGATTTTTGAACATCAGGTTTACAACCAACTGAGTGACCACCTTGATAAGAATAATCTTCTTGACCCCCTTCAATCTGGATTTCGCCCTCAACACTCCACAGAAACTGCCCTTCTAAAACTCACAAATGACCTACTAACCGCAAAAACCAATGGACACTACTCTGTACTCCTACTTCTGGAACTTTCGGCTGCCTTTGATACAGTTAACCACCCCTCCTACTCAAAAAATGTTACTCCCTCGGTCTCCATGACTGTGCTGTTCGGTGGCTCTCATCCTACCTATCCCAATGCACCTTCAGTGTCACATACAATTCTACTTCCTTCTCTCCTCTTCCTTTCTCTGTCGGGGTCCCTCAAGGTTCTGTTCTTGGACTTCTTTTATTTTCAATATACACCTCTTCCCTGGGCCGGCACCCAATGCTTTCAATATCATTTCTACACTGACGACACCCAAATCTACCTCTCCACCCCTCAACTCACTATATCAGTCTCCTCACGCATCACTAACTTACTAAGAGACAAAACTGTCTGGATGTCACACCACTTCCTCAAACTCAACTTGTCCAAAACCAAACTCATAATATTTCCTCCCCCACGTGCCTTTTCCCATGACTTCTCTGTTAACCATCTACCCATCCCCACATGTCAGGGTGCTTGGTGTTATCCTGGACTCTGAACTTTCCTTTTGGCCCCACATCCAATCACTTTCCAAGGCTTTCCACCTCAACCTCCGCAACATCTCTAAAATACGTCCGTTCGTAATCAATGAAACCACAAAGCTCCTCATTCACTCCCTTATCATCTCTCGCCACGATTACTGCAACTCCCTCCTCATTGGCCTACCTTTAAATAGACTATCCCCCCTTCAGCCCACAATGAATGCTGCTGCCAAACTCATCCACCTTACAAACTGCTCAGCATCTGCCACCCTTCTCTGCCAATCCCTTCACTGGCTGCCACTTGCCCAATGAATTCAATTCAAAATACTAACAATAAGTTACAAAGCCATTCACAACTCTGCTTCCAGCTACATCACTGGCCTAATCTCAAAATACCAACCTAATCATCCTCTTCATTCCTCCCAAGACCTCCTGCTCTCCAGCTCCCTCCTCACCTACTCCCATATTCCCCTCCAGGACTTCTCCCGAGCCTCTCCCATCCTCTGGAATTCCATACCCCAGTCTGTCAGATTGTCCACAACTATATCCACTTTCATGCAATCCCTGAAAACTTTTCCCTTCAGAGAAGCTGTCATGGGCGACGCACATCGGCCCATACACGTCAGCACGTTCCGGCACGAACGATCGCTCCATTACGGATGATCGGGAGAAGATCACAAGTGCGCATGCGCGCACGCACCAAGACACAGCAACGAACCTACGGACGCAATAGGCGGGTATGCAACGTCCAATAGGATTCCCTTGGGCACTATAAAAGACTGCTCATTATGCTCCTTAGTTGCTGGATCGTCTTCAGCTCTCCTGAGTTCCTGACCTGTGTGTTCCTGTGTTCCTGCTCTTCTCCTGTTGTGACCCGGCTTGGCCCTTGGACTTTCTCTGACCTCTCCAGTGTTGACCCTTGGCTTGCTTCTAGGACTGCCTCCTGTATGATTCCTGTGCATGACATTCAGCTTGTTTATTGGACTCTGCTATCTGCCTGATTCCCGGTTAATGACCTTTTGCCTGGCTTACGGACTTACCTCTCTGCTCTCCACTCCTGATTGGCAGCCTGCATCCAGACCTGTTCCAGACATCTCCTGTGGCTCCAGTTCTTACCTACCTGCACGCCTCATCTATTCTACCGGTGGCCCGTGCTTCTTTGCGCTCAGTACTCCGTGTTCCCATCCAGGGGGTACTCTGCGTTCAGCCGCAAGGGGAGCCTCTCTCAGCACTTCAGGCTCGGATCAGGTACGTGACAGTACGATCCAGCCATGTCAGAGGCTGACAGAGACGGCTCTCCTTTGGATGCTCTATGCCAGCAGGTCACGGCTCTCACTCAGGCTGTGCAAAGACTCCAGGATGGATACTTTCAGCTGGAGGGTCGTATGCAACATCTTTCGGTATCCTCGGCTCCCAGCAACCCCGGATCACCATCTACCAGTGCAGCAAATACCCCTGCAGCTTCTGACTGCTCAGCCACCACGTCAGTCATGATGATGACAGCACCTGAGCCCAGGGTACCCACGCCAGAGCGCTTTTCTGGAGATCACAAGAAATTCAAGGCCTTCAAGAACGCCATCTTACTGTACCTAGCCCTTCAGCCTAGAACTTTTGCCTCAGAGACTGTGAAAGTAGGTTTCATCATCTCCCTACTCAGTGATGAACCTCAGGCTTGAGCTCATCATCTTCTTGAGCAGAAGAGTCCACTACTAAACTCCGTGGATGAGTTCTTTGGGGCCATGAGTCAGCTCTATGATGACCCTCAATGTGCTGCCACAGCGGAAGCCACTCTGCATAATCTTGTTCAGGGCCGATGTCCGGTGGAAGACTACACCGTGGACTTCCGAAAGCTGGCTGCAGATACCAATTGGAATGAGGTTGCCCTCAAGTATCAATACCGTTTTGGATTATCAGAGACTGTAAAAGATGAACTGGCTCGTATTGATGCACCCGCTACCCTAGAAGGCCTAATCCAGTTAGCCATTAAGCTGGATAGATGCCTGAGGGAGCGACGGTCAGAACGTCTCCGTACTTCCCCTCCGACCTGGATGCTACCCAGAGTTCCAGCTGCCCCTGCCGCACCCCCCATTCCTTCTATGAGTACACCATCAGAGGAGGAGCCCATGCAGCTAGGCCTGGTCCGGGGCCCGCTCTCGGTAGATGAAAAGCAACGCAGACGTAAACACAACCTATGTCTTTACTGTGGTGGAACCGGTCATTATCTGCACAACTGTCCCATTCGGCCCAGTAAGTCACAGTCTATTCCTGCTACGAACTTTCAAGTAGCTGGTCCCTCCATTTCTCACCTTAGTCTCCCTGTCTCTCTACAGGTGGCGGGAGAGGAGGTCCGGCTACTGGCCATCATTGATTCGGGAGCCTGCAGTTGTTTTCTAGATGAAGCCCTGGCCAAGAGACTGTGCTTACCTCTACAGAAGAAGTAGACCCACTTGCAGATCCACCTGGCAGATGGCTCCCTACCCTGCTCGGGGCCAGTTACGCAGGAAACCTTGCCCATTCACACCACCACGGACTCTGGTCATCGGGAGTACCTCCGCTTCGACCTGATTTGTTCCCCCATGTTTCCTATCATCCTAGGACTTCCATGGTTACAAGCCCATAACCCTCAAGTGAATTGGGCAAATAAAGAAATTATTTTTGCTTCAGACTATTGTGTCCAGTATTGTTTGTCCCCAGCAAGCAACCCCACAACTTGCCTGACGCTACAAGCTCAGCTTAATGAACATTCTGAGGTTCCTTCAGCTTATCAAGAATTCTCAGACGTGTTCGACAAGAAAGGGGTCGATACATTGCCCCCACACAGACCGTACGACTGCCCAATCGAACTACTACCCGGAGCTGAAATCCCCTTTGGCCGGATATTCCGCATATATGCCGCATATTCAATATGCACTATCACTATTCTCCCCCATAGCTCCTAACATGACGCCGCACAATCTCACCATTGACAGGATTCACAGGGCATACAAACCCTCTTTCCTGCCAGTGGAGACACCAAGAGATGTCCTCCTCAGGGTCCAATTTTTTCACATCAAGGATCAGCTAATGACTCTTGCCAGGAAACCTTAGGGCTTAACCATGCCGTATACAAATGCTCCCTGATCTATCCAAGCATACTCTCCAACGCCGCCGCAACCTGGCAACCATAACCAAAGCACTGAGAAATCACAAGATTCCTCACAAGTGGAGGTACCCCACCACACTGTCCATCACGCACAATGGAGCCACCATCTCCATCTCAACCCTAGACAAAGGGATAGAGGCCCTGCATAAATGGGGCATTATCCCAGAACCAAATCAGGCTCATACCACAACCATCTACCTAACCCACATGGAGGCGGAGTGGCAGGTGGTATCCCACAAACGATTGGGCAAAAACCACAACAAGGGTGACTCCAAATCCAATCACGATTCTACTAAAACCTAACTTATCCCCCGGTCAAGATAGGATATATTTCATATCATGATCCCCCAATCACAGTTAAAGCAGCAAGAACTGCACATGGATCTAGCCACAGATCCTCTTTTTACAAATCTTTTTTCAGAAGGTTACAGCCAATGTTTTTCTATTTTGGTAATTGTTACTTCTTCTTTATGTTATTTGCACAATTCAGAACAACATGACCTCACAAGCAGACCAGCGGGAACCTCACAGCAGACAGAACGCCATTATGAGCAAATGGACCATCTCCACAAACTACCAGCCAGGAACAACCGCAGAAAAGCACAATCCGGCAGGGGAATACTACCCACAGTTGACCGACAACAAAAGTGAGTACAGACCAATTTCAAGCACACTACCCACAACATCTGAACAATGGCAATCACATGTTTATTACTGAATGCTAGGGGCCTGAATCATCCGGCCAAACATCGCTCTATGTGGTCAGAAGCAACCAAACGCAAGGCAGATATCTTATCTGTACAGGAGACACTATCCCTATGTATTTCTAGCTAGCAGCAAAGATCACAAGAAAAAAGGAGTACTTTTAGCAATAAGGGATACAGTGGCCTTTCAACTCAAAAGTTCCACTCTGGACGCAGAAGGGAGATACATCATTCTCACATGAGATATAAACGCAAAACCTTACACGTTAGTGAACATCTACACACCAAATACCCACCAAATTCCCTTTCTCAAGTCTCTTCTTAGACGCATAGTGTCAATCAAATATGGGTGCATGCTTCTGTGCTGGAACTTTAATCTAATGGTAGACCCAGACATGGACACCACATCCCGGCCACCAAGGCGAACATCACCTTTACGACATCTATTCCATTCAGAGGAACTATACGACATCTGGAGATGCTGACATGCGTCTGAAAGAGACTATACCTTTTTCTCAGCCAGGCATCATAGCTATTTAAGGATTGATCTAATTGTTGCAGATAAATGGCTACTACAGCAAGTGTCATCATCCAAAATACATGACATTGCATGGTCTGACCATGCTCCCATCTCTATTACAATAGCAGGGGAGTTTGCCTCACCCCAAACCCCCATCTGGCGATGTAACATTAGTCTTCTACAAGACCCCAAAAACTCACATACCATCCAACAGGAACTCCAAGACTTTTTCTGTATTAATGCTCCCTCAGTAAACAATCCCTTTACACTCTGGAATGCTCACAAGGCATTCATCAGAGGAATTCTGATCCAATTAGGAGCCAGAGCCAAAAAACGATATAGCTTAGAATTCGATTCTATCACATCAGGGATCCACAAACTTGAAGTAAACAATAAGAACAAAATCTCCAAAAACCTGAGCAGATTAAGAGAGGAGTTAAGGATCTTGTTACTACAGCGCTATGACAACATCCTTAAACATCTCAAAACTAACTCATATGCAAATGCAAACAGAGCAGGGAAACTTCTAGCCCACAAACTTAAAGCAATTAGAACCAAAACCAAAATTACAAATCTCAATCCCCCCTCTCTCAACCAAAAGGTCACCAATCCACAAGAAATAGCAAATAAGTTTGCTAAACACTGCATGACATTGAATGGTCTGACCACGCTCCCGTCTCTATTACAATAGCAGGGGAGTCTGTCTAACCCCAAACTCCCATCTGGCGATGTAACTTTAGTTACATTTAGACCGAGACCCCAAACCACCCAACCATCTAGAGAGAACATAGAGAAGTTTTTACATAACATAAACTTACCTGCCTTCTCTGAAGCACAACTGCAACACCTTAATGCCCCATTCACAAGCAAGGAAATCAAAGACACTATCGCTACCCTCCCTATAGGTAAATCACCAGTCCCAGATGGCTTCTCTAATGACTATTATAAACTGTTCAATAGCTCTTTGGTTCCCTGCTTACAGATGATGTTTACTGAGGAAGCAAACACCTCCTCCTTCCCCCCAAGAAATGTTCAAAGCGTACAATGTCACCTTGCCCAAACCGGGTATAGACCTGACTACACCTGCAAATTTCAGGCTGATTTCATTACTAAACACTGATGTTAAAATATATGCGAAAGTATTGGCCAGACGGCTATCGAGCATCATTCCCAACTTGATACGTAAAGACCAGATGAGTTCATAAAGGGGAGGCAGACTTCGGATGCAACCAGACGAATAATCAATATTATTAATCATGCAGAGCTCTCGTGAACGCCTTCTCTGCTCTTGTCAATAGACGCAGAGAAGGCGTTCGACAGAGTACATTGGAGGTATATGTCTTTGGTACTTGCGCATGTGCACATGCCTGCGCTTGCCAATGGCGCCAAAACGGTCTATTTGTACAGGTGACACCCTATAGCAGATGCTGTCTGTTCTACAGCATTCCTGTTCCAGTGACCCCCCAGTGTTTATTCCTGAGAGACTTCCTGTACCTGTGAGCCTGGCTGCCCTTTGGACTTTGCTGTTATCTGCCTGCCCTGACCTCTGCCTGTTTATGACTACTCTTCTGTCTGATCCCTTTGTACTTCATCTGCCTGCACGTTGCTGACCCAGCCTGTACCCGACTACCCATTTGCCTGATCCTTCTGTACTTCACTGCCAGGCAGTTACTGACCCGGCCTGCACCACCATACTTCAACCTGCATGAGCTCCAGTGGACTTCTATCAGACTTCAGAGACTTGTCCAGCCCTCATGCTCCCCTATGCTCCAGAGCTCCCTGTCTGCACTATCAGGGGTTCTCAAACCAGGGCCGTAAGAGACATTGCCCTCCACATAAGCCAGACTCATCCACCAGGTATGTGACACCAATAGGTGTAACGGAGCAAAGCCAATGGCCCTACCCCATTCAACTATTAGAAAATGTCATCCCATGGCTATCTACCACAGGGATCCAAACTAGAGGCATCAAATCAGTGCTAGACCTTCTCCATGGGAAAGAAATAAAAACCATAGCCGCCATCATAACAGAGTTCAACATACCCAGGGACTGTATACTTACATTATCATGCACTTCCTGAAAGAGAATCCCTTGCCCCAGATGAGAATCCCCACTCCCATTCGAGATCTGTATTCGCCACAATCAAAACCCAAACGAGGAATCTCATTAATTTATAACACATTGCAAAACAAATCCTTACTCCAAAAATCAGCCTCCATGTTGAAATGAGAAACAGATATGAAAGCCAAGTTTACCCCTAACCAATGGAGCATGGCCATCACAACCATACATAAATCATCCCATTGCGTAACTCATGGGGAAATGACACTTAAAATCATACACAGGTGGTACTATACCCCGTACAAGGTAGCCAAATTCTCCAAAAGCGCATCCCCTTACTGCTGGCATAGACGTGGTCAAATAGGGAATCTAATCCATATGCTTTGGGAATGCCCAAACTTGACAAGCTACTGATCACAAATATTCAAATACATGGCATCACTATCCAGAATAATTATCTCTCCCAACCCGCAACTAGCGTTACTTCACATAGGGATTGACATTTTTCCTCCAGAACTAAGAACAGTGATCTCTCACATTTTAATAGCAGCCCGTCAGATAGTGCTAAGGAAATGGAAATCTGATCTATCCCCCAACCTGTCAGAGGTTCTGACCCTAACCCAACAACACTATACATTTGAACGTATTCTAGCCTTCAAACACCTAAATGGAGCAAAATTCCTTAAAAAATGGGAGGCTTGGCCAGTCAAAAAAGACCATACATAAATATCCAACCATTTTACCCCTAAATCTGAATTGTGCATGTTCACCTAAATGTTCATCTAAATGTTCATTTAAATGTATTGTAATCAAATATACGTTCTATACCCGTAACCTAAGAATTATGTAAGACAACTTGTTACATACCACAATGTCATGCTGTTTTGTGCATAAAATGTAACCTTTGTACTCTTTGTTACTTTTTGATACCCTGGGTACCTTATTGTTCCTTTTGAAAAATCCAATAAAAACGACTGAAATAAAAAAAAATGATATTTTGCTACACTTGATTGTCTGGCATTGCCTACAAAGTCCGGTCTTCAAAAACGTTTTCTTGTACATTTTGTTTTTGGGATGTGGCAATGACTAAACCATCAGGTATTGCCTGTGTCACACTGATTCTTCTCTATTGTTCTCAATTTAATGATTTGTTAAAGCAGTGTGATGTTCAAAATTAAAATATGAAAATTAAGCCATCATCTAAGAAAGGCAAGAAAGCAAAAATGGTGAATGTGGTATGCATGCTATTAAGAATGGAACAGATTGCTGAAAACAAAGAAATTCAGTGGCATACAGAGAAGACACAATTAATAGATCAGATAGAAAGTGTAAGTAAAAAAATATTAGCGATAACTGCAAAGGCAGATGCAAATGTTTGTGATTGCATTGAGCAATTGGTGACTGAGAAGTGTGTATTGGAACAGAAAATGAATGAATTGGAGGAAACGTGTAAACTAAGAAATAGTTGTATTGCCTCTTTAAATCAAAGGGAGGCTGAGAATGAGCTTATTATAATACTTAGTAGGAAGGAGCTACATGAAGTCCAGGCAGCCATAATGGAGTTATTCTCCAAACATGCAAGTGTTGAGCAGTCTCAGTGCTCAGCACAGATAGAGACTCTAGAACAACAGTTAAGGAAGCCTATGGCTCTTCTTTCTTTCTTGCTCTGGTGGGAATCAATGTTGGTGTGAATGAGGAGTATTAAAACAAAAGTGCTGTAACTGCTCTTGAAATTAATTCAGGAGTTGAAATGGAAAATGTGCCTGATCTTTTTGAGCACAGTAACAGTGTGACCGTGGAGACGTTACATGAATCCATTGCTAGCGGATACTCCGCAGACAGTGAAAGGGCAGAGTCTGTTGATTCCAATCAGAGTAATGTTATGCAGCAATGTGAGCTTCCATCGCCATATGCTCATAGACGAGCCTATACCGGGAGACCAGCTCTCAAGTACTTTGTCTTTAACCACTTCAGCCCCGGAAGGATTTCCCCCTTTAGGACCAGAGCCCTTTTTGCGAATCAGCACTGCGTCGCTTTAACTGACAATTGCGCGGTCGTGCGACGTTGTACCCAAACAAAATTTGCTTCCTTTTTTTCCCACAAATAGAGCTTTCTTTTGGTGGTATTTGATCACTGCTGCGTCATTTCTGATCGCCGCTATAAACAAAAGAAGAGCGACAATTTTGCAAAAAAAAAACAAATTTCTTACTTTTTGCTAAAATACAAATCCAAAAAAAAAATAAAAAAACATTTTTTTTCATTGGTTTTGGCCGATTTATATTCTTCCTCATATTTGTGATAAAAAAAATTGCAATCGGCGTTTATTGATTGGTTTGCGCAAAAGTGGCCGCGTTTACGGATGATGGGAATTCATTTCTGGGGTTTTTATTTTTTTTTATTTTTGCACTGATTACTGTGTAAATGTCATTGGCAGTGAAGGGGTTAACCTGCAGGGGGCGCTCTAAGGGTTAACTGTGTTCCCTGGGCGTGTTCTAACTGTGTGGGGACTGCCCTAGCTGGGGAAGGGAAGTGATCACAGCCTCCATGTAGAGGAAGGCTGTGATCACAGCACTTCCCCCCTCACAGAACGGAGGTCCGTGTTTACTTACACGGACCTCCGTTCTTTCACTCCGGGGGGGCATCGCGGGTGGCCGGCGGAGATCGAATCCACCGCACCCGCTTCCTGGCCCTCCCCGGACACAGTGAGGCTCACTAGGCTCGATCTCGCAGCCGCCGTCATATGACGGCGATTCACGCAATAGAGCCACCTTGTCGCCGTCAAATGCCAATCAGCGGTCGGCAAGCGGTTAAAAAGTGGGGTCATATTTCTGGGTATTTTTTGGTGTCTAATAATAAAAATAGGTAAAGAAAATTGCCTACCCTAAAGCTACACCAAGGCATTATGAAGCTTATTGTGCCAGATGGGGTCACAATCTAAGGCATAGAGGCCATAGTTATGAAATCCATGTCCCCTTTAATACACAAATGCTGAGATTACAAACTGAAAATAGTCAGTTAAGGCAGAAAAGGCAACTGTATATGGATCAGCTGAATAGACTAAGAATGTAGATAGCGGCATGTTCATTAAAGTACAGCACTGGGGAAACAAATCTTTTGTTAGCAGCCCTTAGAGAGTTGCATTGATGGTAAAAAAAATTTTGGTTAATGGTTCTTTGCTATGAATAAGGTTTAGATGCAAATCTTTTGATTTGGACTTAATTTTTGGAATATTGTGGAGGACCTTGATGTAAAAGTAAGGTTTTAAGTAACAGATACATGCATTTTTTTGTTTTTTGCTTTTAACCACTTCAGCCCCGGAAGGATTTCCAGCTTTAGGACCGGAGCCCTTTTTGCGATTCGGTGCTCCGTCGCTTTAACTGACAATTGCGCGGTCGTGCGACGTTGTACCCAAACGAAATTTGCGTCCTTTTTTTCCCACAAATAGAGCTTTCTTTTGGTGGTATTTGATCACTGCTGTGTCATTTCTGATCGCCGCTATAAACAAAAGAAGAGCGACAATTTTTCAAAAAAACCCAAATTTCTTACTTTTTCCTAAAATACAAATCCAAAAAAAAATAAAAAAAAAACATTTTTTTCACCGTTTTTGGCCGATTTATATTCTTCCTCATATTTGCGATAAAAAAAATCGCAATCGGCGTTTATTGATTGGTTTGCGCAAAAGTGGTCGCGTTTACGGATGATGAGAATTCATTTTTGGGGTTTTTATTTTTTTTAATTTTTAACTAATAATGGCGGCGATCTGTGTTTTTTTGCGGTACTGCGATATTTCAGCGGACATGTCGGAACATTTTGACACTTTTTTGGGACCATTGGCATTTATACAGCGATCAGTGCTATAAAAATGCACTGATTAC
>BLSH010302903.1:981257-994834 GCA_018402905.1 Glandirana rugosa | reverse complement strand
GGACAAAGTTCGGGTTCTGTCCGGACCCAAACCCGAACTTTGTCCCGAAGTTCGGCCGAACCAGCAGAACCCGGACTTCCAGAAGTTCGCTCAACTCTAGTCATGGGCTCTGACACGCACGCAGGGACAGGTGGAATTATCAACCAACATCAAGCTGATTGTGCAGTCTCTGTATGAGGGGCAGTGGCCTTATGAGTTAGCTTCACAGTTCAGTAAGATTTTGCCAAAACACATCGCTTACACTAATCCAAAGTGGTGGTCTAATGCCTGGATGGGCTGTGCTAGTTTGGATTATGAAAGGTGTTATGCTTCCTCATTGATCCCATATACAGAAGTGCAGACTCGGCCTGTATATATGGTGGTATCAATGGACTTACTGACTGGGGATTCTAACTTATTGCATTCAAGAATAAATTACCCACATGTAATCAGAAAAGAGGGAAGCTGGACAGGTTGATATTTCTTCTGTCGGAGGCATGACCATGATGTCCTTTGTATGCTAGGTCAGTATGCAGTGGCGAATGAGAAATGTTGGGAAAATGCTTCACTTGATGTTCTGGATGTGGAGAACACTACTGGGAAGGGACCTGTGTATTATTTGGGAAGAGTTTGTTTCTTTGTCCTAAAGGATACCAATGTAACGTTGTCATGGAACTAGGATGTGCCGTAAACCTAACAATAGCTAGAGGTGCATGGTGTTCCCTGGGCAATGTTTCTGAAATCAAGACACAGGGGTGGAATTATGTGGTACCGCATATTGTCAGTCTGTCTGTGGACGTCAACTATGACCACCCTGTTAGTCTGAGAGCCCTAAATCTGGGTATGGGAAGGAAGATACAGGATGGTTGACAGAACCATAAGAATACTGCAGCAAGAGAGAGCTAATTCTATTATAGTCATCTACCATGATCAGTATAAAATAAAGGAGGTAGTGCATGAACTAGAGAATGATGCTAGAAGGTATTGGTGTGGGGTAATATTCAGACATTCCAGTAAGGGGCCAACTGTATTTTGAATTATTAGATGCATCCCATTGTAGTATTACTCATTATTGCTGTCGTTTTGTCAATGGTTCAGGTTAGCATGTGTTGTTGGACTCGACATTTATATAGGAAGGTCTCACAGTTATCTATGTAAGCTGAGGGACGAATTGATAGTAAGGTCTCTTTGTACAAGTTAGAGGCTTTGCTGCCAATCCAGAGCCCTGAAATACCATTGCCATGCCAAAATTGCAGTAGAAAAGGCCATATTGAGCAAGCCTGCCTAATCCCGACCTGTATATACAATGAAGGGTTATAGGTAGATTTGAGCAAAAACAAACTGTAAAGTTTGGGTTCGTACCAGACTTTAGGGTGTCCGTGTGCTAAACCCAAACCCGGACATTTGAGAAAAAGTCTGGGTTCGGGTTCAGGGTTCGGGTATTATTTTGTGCCTTTTGAATAGCTGCAGGGCAGCCAATCAACAAGCGTTTCACTTGTTTGCCCTTAGAAGCCATCACAGCCATGCATACTAATGGCATGGCTGTGATTGGCCAGTGCATCATGTGACGCAGCCTCTATATAAGCTGGAGTCACGTAGTGCTGCATGTCACATCATCTCATACTAGTGTAGAGAGAGAATGCTGCTGCTGGTGTGAGGGACAGATTAGCTTTCGAAAATCATCTCATACTAGTGTAGGGAGAGAATGCTTCTGCTGGTGTGAGGGACAGATTAGCTTTAGAAAATCTGTTAAAAACAGCGATTTATTGGTGGGTGGGTGCTAGAGGAGATTTTTGTTTGCTAGAGTACATTTTGTTTGCTAAGCAAAGTGCCTCATATAAAACCTAAGCAAATTTTTTGTTTGTTAGGTGGGCTTTTGCAACCATTTTTGCAAGAGCAGTGCACTTGCAACTGCTTGTTTGTCAGGGACACTACTTTAATGGTGTTCTGTTAGTTCAGTTGGCAACATTTTGGCATATTTATATACTGCTTTTACATTGCAGTTAGACAAATTATTATTTTTTTTTTGTGTGCAAAATATTACATTTGCGGCCAGCGGGGCATTTCTTGCACAAAATTAAAAAGAGTGTCTAAATTGCTGTTTTAAAAAAATATATTCTAAATACTACATTTGCAGCCAGCGGTGCATTTCTTGCACAAAAATAAAAAGTTTGTCTACATTGCTGGTTTAAAAAAAAGAATAATAATTTATTATTCTTTTTTTTACTATTAATAAATAGTGCTACATAGTACATTTGCACCTTACTGTGCATTTCTTGCACAAAATTATAAAGTGCGTCTACATTGATGGATTAAAAAAAAAGATATTCTAAATACTACAATTGCAGCCAGCGGTGCATTTCTTGCACAAAAATAAAAAGTGCGTCTACATTGCTGGTTTTAAAAAAAAGAATAATAATTTATTATTCTTTTTTTATTATTAATAAATAGTGCTTTATAGTACATTTGCACCTTGCTGTGCATTTCTTGCACAAAAATAAAAAGTGCGTCTACATTGCTGGTTTAAAAAAAAAAATAATAATTCATTGTTCTTTTTTTATTAATAATAAATAGTGCTACATACTGCATTTGCATCTTGCTGTGCATTTCTTGCACAAAAATAAAAAGTGTGTCTACATTGCTGGTTTAAAAAAAAAAGAATAATAATTTATTATTCTTTTTTTTTATTATTAATAAATAGTGCTACATAGTACATTTGCACCTTGCTGTGCATTTCTTGCACAAAATTGCACATTCCCGGTTTAAAAAATAATATAAATTTGTGCTAAATAGTACATTTGCATCAAGAATGAGGAGAGCATCAAATAAGGGACGTGGTCGTGGTGCTGCTGGTGCTGCTGGTGTTGGTGGTGTTGGTGAAGCTCCTGTTGCAAGGAGAGGACATGATGGATCTGTGCCAGCTACACGCACAAGTGAAACACCTTCCTCAGGTGCGAGTAGCCGACAGAACATTCAACGTTATATGGTAGGCCGCTCAACGAATGGTGAGGCCAGAACAAGTACAGGCGATAGTAGATTGGGTGACTGACAATGCCTCCAGTTCCTTCACACCCGGTCCCTTGCTGAAAGCTCAGAGTTGGCACCTGAATCCCATGGCCATCTGTCTTTCACCTCAGCCCCTTGTAAATCAGCCAAGCTGTCTGAGCTGTCTGAGCCCCAAGTCATGCAACAGTCTCTTATGATTTTTGATGACTCTGCCGGTGTTCTTTCCGTGGGCCATCCACATAGCCCTGCCCAAGAAGTGGAAGACATTGAGTGCACCGATGCCCAACCACTTCTGTTTCAGGATGAGGACATGGAAACACCACAACAGCACATCTCTGATGATGACGAAACACAGGTGCCAACTGCTGCGGCTTTCTACAGTGTGCAGACTGACAAGGAGGGCAGTGGTGAAGAGTGGGTGGAAGATGATGAGGTCCTAGACCCCACATGGAATGAAGGTCACGCGAGTGACGTGTGCATTTTGGAGGAAGAGGTGGTGGTCGCACAGAGGCACTAGCACAGCAGTTTGCAAAAGCGGAGCGACCATCCCCTAGACAGTACACCTGCTACTACCCACCACACCCTGGGACATAGCACACCAAAGGCAGCTCAAAGGAGTTCCCTGGCGTGGCAGTTCTTCAGACAATGTGCTGACGACAAGACATGAGTGGTTTGCACGCTGTGCAATGAGAGCCTGAAGCGAGGCATAAATGTTCTAAACCTGAGCACAACCTGCATGGCCAGGCATCTACATGCAAAGCACGAGCTGCAGTGGAATAAGCATCTCAAAATCTAAGAAAGGTCTTGGGCACCTCCTGCTTCCTCTTCTGTTGCTGCCTCGGCCTCTTCCTCCACCTCTACAGTGCCAGTGTCACCTGCCACCCAGCAAACAGATGATATGACAGCAATGCCACCGTGTCCTCCACCGTCCCCAAGCATTTCCACATGGTCCCATGGAAGCTTACAGCTGTCCATCTCCCAAACACTGGAGAGAAAGAGGAAGTACCCCCTACCCACTTGCAATCCCTGGCCCTGAATGCCAGCATTTCAAAATTTCTGAGCTTTGAAATGCTGTCATTCCGTTTGGTGGACATGGACAGTTTTAAAAACCTGATGGCGGTGGCTGTCCCACAGTACGTGGTTCCCAGCCACCACTACTTTTCCAGGCGAGCCATCCCTTCCCTGCACAAACAAGTCGGGACAAGATCAAGTGTGCACTGTGCAACGCCATCTGTGGCAATGTCCACATAACCACTGATACGTGGACCAGTAAGCACGGGCAGGGATGCTATATCTCACTTAATGCACACTGGGCAAATGTAGTGGCGGGTGGGCCTGAGGTGGATAACAGTTTGGCTCATGCCTTCCACCACTGAGGATTGCAGGGCATTTCTCTTTGCCTCCTGTTGCCTCCTCTACCTACTCTGCTTCCTTGTCCTCTACCACCTCCTCACCCGGTCAGTGTAACACCTTCACCACCAACTTCAGCACATCCAGGTCGAAATGACAGCGGGCTGTTTTAAAACTGATATGTTTGGGGGATAAACCCCACACTGCGCAGGAGCTGTGGAATGGGCATTGAACAACAGACCAATGAGTGGCTGTTGCCACTGAGCCTTATGCTCAGCCTGGTGGTGTGCATTAATGGGTGAAATCTCATAGCAGCTCTGGGCCTAGCCGCTTTGACCCACATCCCTTGCCTGGGGCATGTGCTGAATTTGGTGATGCAGGCATTTCTAAAAAACTACCTGGATATGTCAGAGTTTCTGCAGAAAGTGCGGGCCATCTGTGCGCGCTTTCAGTATTCTCACCCTGCTGCTGCTCGCCTGTCTGCGCTGCAGCGGAGCTTCGGCCTTCTCACTCACCGTCTCCTATGCAACGTGCCCACAAGGTGGAACTCCACCTTGCACATGCTGGAGAGACTGTGGGAGCAGCAGCAGGCAATAGTGGAGTTTCAGCTGCAGCACGCACGGGTCAGTCGCTCTGCGGAACAGCACCACTTCACCACCAACAAGTGGGCCTCCATGCGAGACCTGTGTACCATATTGCGGTGTCTTGAGTACTCCACCAACATGGCCAGTGCCGATGACGCTGTTCTCAGCTTTACTATCCCACTTCTATGTCTCCTTGAAAAAACACTTCGGGCCATGATGGAAGAGGATGTGGCACAGGAGGAAGAGGAGGAAGAGGAGTAATTTCCACCGTTATCAGGCCATTCATTCACAAGTGGCTCGGAGGGTGGGTTCCTGCACCAGCATAGGCCAGGTAAAAAATTTTCAAGCCAGGGCACAGTTCTGGAGGATGAGGAGGAGGAATCCGTGTTCACAGCAGGGTGGCACCCAACGCAGCTCATGGAAATTACTGGAGCGTAGCTGGGGGGATACAGAGGACACAGATGATACACCTCCCACAGAGGACAGCTTGTCTTTGCCTCTGGGCAGCCTGGCACACATGAGTGACTACATGCTGCAGTGCCTGCACAATGACAGCCGAGTTGCCCACATTGTAAATTGTGCTGATTACTGGGTGGCCATCCTGCTGGATCCCCTTTACAAGGACAACGTGATGTCCTTAATTCCCTCACTGGAGCGTGATCAGAAGATGCACGACTACAAGCGCGTGCTGGTAGACATGCTGCTGTGGGCATTCCCAAATGACACCGGGGGTTCAGTGGAAGCACAAGGCGAAGGCAGAGGAGGAAGAGGTCGCAAACACAGCTGTGGCACCGCCAGCACCTCAGAAGGCAGGGTTAGCATGGCCGAAATGTGGAAAATCTTTGTCAGCAGCACGCCGCAACAAACAGCACCACCAGCTGATAGGCAACATCTTAGCAGGAGGCAGCATTTCAGAAACATGGTGGAACAGTATGTGTGCACATGCCTACACGTACTGACTGATGGGTCTGCCCCATTCAACTTCTGGGTTTCCAAATTTGGCACATGACCCGAGCTTGCCCTTTATGCCTTGGAGGTGCTGGCCTGCCCTGCAGCCAGTGTATTGTATGAACGTGTGTTTAGCATGGCAGGGGGCGTTATCACAGACAAGCGCAGCTGCCTGTCCACAGCCAACGTGGACAAGCTAACGTTTATTAAAATGAACCAGGCATTGATCCCTCAAGACTTGTGTGTGCCTGTACCTTGTGCAGAATAGACATTTATACTGGCCTCACACAACCATTGGTATACTTAAGCAAACTTCTTTTTTTTTTTTATATATCGCAATATTTTGGGGGCTACCCCAATTAGAAAAAAAACATACAAACAAAAAACAATGTTGGTTACCTCCTCCTCCTCCACCGCCACTTCCACCTACACTGCCACGGTCACTGCCTCCTCAACCTCCTCAACCTCCTACTCCACATTCACCTCCTCCTCCATTTTTTATTTTTTTATGTGATTTTAAGTTATTTCCCTATCCGCTTTTGTTTGCAGGACACTTGTCCTACTCTTACCCCAATTTTGCTTCCTTTTGCAGCCCTCTAGCCCTTTCCAGGACTTTTTTAGAGCCATTTTAGTGCCCAAAAGTTTGGGTCACCATTGACTTCAATGGGGTTCGGGGTCAAGTTCGGGTCAAGCTCTGGGCCGAACTCTAACTTTTTCGCGAAGTTCGGCCAAAGCCACCGAACCCGAACTTCCAGGTGTCTGCTCAACTCTAGTTATAGGAGGTTGGGGTAGGAAGATTAATTTGGTGGGTCAAAAATATATTTATATATATTGATAATATGTTGATTTGTGTGCTAATATAATTTGCCACACATGTATTAGGTTGGTAATTTAGGTGAGTAAGGCCCTCTTCAAGGTTCTGTATCGGAAATCTGGTTGATATATGGCTCTGAGCGTGTGTTGGTGAATGGTGAGTGAATGGACACCCCTTGCCTGTATTGCACCCCATCATGAAGATATCAGAAAGGAGACACAGAATGGTGCCATGGAAGCTATCACTGAAGAATGGTGGTGGTGTATCACTCAGGGGCAAAGTGGCACATGTTGGGAAGCACCGCGTGCTAAGATGGTTAAGGGCTGTGCCATAGGAGTTGTTTCTGAGGAAGGGAGATGTGTGTCCTTCAGGCACAAAGCGGCTTATGTTGGAAGGCAACATGGTTTAACCAGTTGCGGACCACCCGCCATGGCTTGACGGTGGCAACTTAGCTCATTAGCATGGAATGCCGTCACTTGACAGTAGCCGCGAGAATGAGTATTGTGAGCGTGCACACACCGCTGGGGGGTGCGCTCGCTCACTCACTGTGTTCTGAGGGGGCCAGGGAGCAAGTACGGTGGACTTGATGTCCACCAGTTACCCACGATCACACCTCTGCAGCGACAGAACAGGGGTCCGTGTATGTAAACACTTATCTCCATTCTGACAGAGGTGGAAGGGATGTGATCACACGCTCCCTTTATATGGGAGCTGTGATCACTCCTCTCCCCCAGCCAGCCCAGCCCCCACACAGTTAGAACACACTGAGGGAACACAGTTAACCCCTTAGAGCACCCCTGCAGGTTAACCCCTTCACTGTCAAATGGCATTTACACAGTAATCAATGCATTCTCATAGCACTGATCGCTGTATAATTGCCAATGTGTCAAAATGGTCAGACATGTTTGCTGCAATATTGCAGTCCCGATAAAAATCGCAGATCGCCGCCATTACTAGTAAAATATAAAAAAAAAAAAACATAAATGAATTCTCATCATTCGTAAACCTATCAATAAATAAATAAATTGCGATTTTTTTTTTACCAAAAATATGAGGAAGAATATAAATCAACCAAAACTGATGAAAACATATTCTTTTTTATATTTTTTTTGGATTTATGCAAACCTATCAATAAACGCTGACTGGGATTTTTTTTACCAAAAATATGAAGAAGAATAGAAATCAACCAAAACTGATGAAAAAATATGCTTTTTTTATATTTTTTTGGGATTTATGTTTTAGAAAAAAGTAAGAATTTTTTTTTTCTTGCAAAATTATCTCTCTCCTTTTGTTTACAGCGGTGATAAGAAATGACGCAGAAGTGATCAAATACCATCAAAAGAAAGCTCTATTTATGGGAAAAAGGACACAAATTTTGTTTGGGTACAACGTCGCAAGACTGTGCAATTTTCAGTTAAAGCGGCGCAGTGCAGAATCACAAAAAGTGCTCTGGAGCTAAACTGGGAAATCCTTCTGGGGATGAAGTGGTTAATAACATACTTCTGGAGTTTCACCATCTGGTTGATACAGCTATCTGGCTTGAGTTAGAATTTACAAGTTGACCCAGCAGGGTGTTTGAAATAAGGAGTCATAAATGGGAATTAATCTCCTAGCAGGATGTGTTCGTAGCCCTCCTGATGTGAGGTACAGAGGTGGAAAAGCATCAGATAAGCTCTCCTGGGGAGGTGCAAATTAAAATGTCATGAATAACAGAAGATCAAAGACCAGCTGTCGCTGAAGGATGACCCACATCAAATACTAGTGATTCATGGACAAATGCTGCCCCTAGTGGTTACTACAGCATTCTTCCTAGAGGACGGAAAAGGAACAATATGCTTCCTAAGGGACACCACAGCATGCTTTCTGGAGGATGGACAGAAAAAGAAAGACTGCCTATTATCGATTTTCATTTGTCAGAATGATGAAATAGGTTGGCAGTGGGTGTTGTGTGGGTGGTGTCTGAGTGCAGTTTAAAAATGTCTGTCAGAGAGAAAAACACTCGCTTGCCCATTCAAGCCCAGCCAGGACAGCATCTTGAGGATGACCTTATGTATAAGTATAATTTTGTGTTATATGCTCCGTAATATTTTATTTTAGTGTTTTTGTGTTAGCATTTCTACTTTCTTTATAATAATGAGATCCTTGCTCATTTAAGCAGTATACTTATTTTTTTATAGTTAACATTATTGTACCAGCACCATTAACAGCTTTGATAGGCTAATGCATATAGGAATAGACAAATGAATACTTAGTTATAATAAATAGGGGAAATCCATAACCACCCCATTTTTATTTCAAAGACTGAAAAGTGAAAAATATAAATTGCTGCCAAAACAAAAAAAAATAAGATTCTGAAGAAGAAATACAATTTTAAAAGTGCAGTAGTGTTCACCAACTTTGTCATTCTTATCTGTTTACCTAAAGAAGCATTAAAAAAAACAAAATTGCAGTTTTTCTTTTTTGTTGGTTGTAATAGTGACTGTGAACTTCCAAAAGGCATTTAATTGCTGATCACTGAGTATTTATATCAGTACTGTGTGTTCTTTCACATTCAGAACTGCTGGATGTAATAATTAGCTTTTTAGAAGAAATGTTTTTATCACGTAACATATTTCACAATTGGTTTGGCTTTCTGCACTTTGAGTTTACATAATGCAAACATCATAACATATTAACACAAACATCAAGGAACTTTCAAGGAAAATGAGAGATTAAGCTATAACCTCTGTAACCTCAGGCTAATCATTCAGGAATTATTCATAGTTTAATATATAACAAGTTTTGTAGACAGCCCACAATACTGATTTTTGTAAATCATGGTAATTAGTACATAGAATTTGATTAATTCTAGTTTTATTATTTTATTAAATCCATATATTAAAATTAAAGAACTGACAAAAAAAAAAACAATAGAACATTCACTGTACAACTGCATTCAGTGGGGCACTACCAGAGTCTACCAGGGTATGTTTATGAACATCATGCTAAACAAGTGGTTAAATCACAGCTGCTCCATGGAGCCAAGGCCCACAGAAAACTGTTCCCTCGTTGAAAGCAGGAGGAAGTTCCCTGATCCCTCCTATGGCTAATGACTTCCAGAAGCGACAAGTATTACATTACTACCAGGATTATAGCTGTCATTCCTCGGCTAGTGTACCCAATCATGCAGCTATTTAGTTTCAATGTTTTTATTAAGTTTTCCATGTATAGTACAGAGACATAAATTAGACATAAAAGAATACAAAACAAGGGAGTAAAAAAAAATGGTTGGTCACACAGTAAGGGATTTTTCTCGATGAAGGGTAGGCATATCCAATTTACTTTCCATATTTAGAACATTTAGTATGGTGTAATACCTTTGAGTCAACCTCAAGGTGGATGACCCCCTCAAAGGATCTGCAAGGTCCTGGCCGCACGCCCCTCAGGAGTCGATCAATTTCCCGATGTAGGGACCTCACCCCCTCCGGAGGCAATCCCACCCCAGGTCTCCGGAGTTGGGTCTGATTTTAAATCACATACAGTATGTACTTCAAAGCTTTTATGGCGTTTAGATTACAATATGTATCCAAGAATTATGCAACACCCTTAAGAAAAAAGAAACAAACTTTCAGGAGCCATGAGTCACAGACCTTTGCTCTATCAGGCACGTTAGGGGCCACTTTACATACGGGCTTTTAGAATTTCAGTCTTTGTGGAGGTTTTTGTTGGTCAACCATCTTTTCCAAGGTTCCCAAAGCTTCAAGGAATTTTGGTAACTATTGTTTGCTGCGGCAAACACTATTTCATAGGAGGCATGGGTTTGGGTGGTTTGGATCACTTCCTTCTCTGTTGGTGGATTAACCTCCTTCCAGTGCCTAAATATGGTTAGTTGTGCTGATGATAGTATGTGGATCGCTACTGCCATCATTGTGTATGGGATTTGGTCTATGGTTAAGGAGCACAAGGCTAAGCCGGGTGATAGAGGAATTTGTAATCCTAAAACCTGATTGAGTATAACTGCTATTTTTCCCCAGAATGTTGAGTGAGGGGCACCCCCAAAGTATGTGGATCAGCGTTCCACACTCTCTGCATCCCCTCCAGCATCTGTCAGAGAGATGAGGTGTAAAATACGCAATGCGCTGAGGTGTTAGGTACCACCTCAGTGCAATTTTTTGAGTCAATTCCCATAGGTTAACATTCTTGGAGGCCACGAGCGTTGAGGTTAGGGCTTTTTCCCATGTGGGTGTTTGATAGGTCTTCCCAAACTCCCTTTCCCATTGCGAGTGGGGGGTGGTTTTGACAAATGTGTCTTTTAAGTTCAGAGTGTTATAAAATAAGGATATGGCTTTGAGCTGATTTATAGAAATTAGCTACTCTCCAGCGGAGTTCAGTGGTCATGGTCTGAGAGTTTTTTAGAAATGTTGAATTTGCAGGAATTTATAGTATTCCCTATCAGAGATTTTGTATTCTATTTGCAAAGCTCGGAATGTTTTCACAGTTGGGCCTACTAAGAGATCTCCCACTGTATTGATGACATTGGTTGGCCAATTCGAGATATTACGATTGGGGATCAGTGTGGCTAGGCTAAGAATAGGGATTGGGAGTGAAACTTTAGTTTCATTCGTTATGAGACATGTTTGAAATTTGTAGCCAGGATAATATAGCTGCTTTGATGGTGGGTGCAAGTTAATTTTTATTGAAGTTGGCAGTCAGCATGAAGTTGTATAGATTGTTTCCTAAAACTTGTGAGCTCTCTAGTTCTGTCCATAAAGTGCTGGGGGCGAACGGAAACCATGCCTTTAATTGAGATAAGATAACCGCTTTATGATAATCTTTGATAACTACATGACCCATACCTCTTGCTCTACTGGAGAGTACTAATTTACTGAATGCGCACCTAACTTTCTTTCCTTTCCAAAGGTAGCAGTTTAGTAATGATTGTGCCTTTAGAAAAAAATTATTGGGGACTGGAATTGGCAACATCCTAAATAGATAAAAGAGCTGAGGCAAGAGTAACATCTTAAACAATGTCAGTCTTCCTGACCAAGAAAGTTAAGTTTTTGCTTCATTTTGTAGTTTACCATTTAATGTATGATGTAGCTATTTAAATAGGATCTGTGTTTAACCACTTCCCTACCGCCCAATGCAGAAGGACAGCCAGGAAGTGGTTCAGTTATCCTGACTGGGCATCATATGACCACGCCGGACCACGCAGCTTGGCGTTTGGTGGTGTGGTGTGTCAGTCTGACACACCGCATCTCTGATCTAGGTAATGAGCTTCTGTCAGAAGCTCATTACCATGTCATCAGCTGTGACAAATCACGGCTGATCACAGTGTAAACAGGAAAAGCCGTTTATCTGCTTTTCCTTTAGTTGCATCTGCAGACACGAGTAGAGGAGAGCCGATCAGTGGCTCTCCTGACAGGGGTGTCTGTGCTGATTGTTTATCAGCACAGCCCCCCTCAGATCACCATACTGGCCCACCAGGGATCCGACCAGGAACACCAACAAGCCCACACAGTGATGCCACCCAGGGACCACCAGGGATGCCACCCGGGGACCACCAGGGATAACACCCAGGGACCACCAGGTAAGGGGCACACAATGCTCAATAGGGATGGCACTGTGCCCAACTGTGATGCTTGCCAGTGTCATCCCTATAGCTGCTGCGATACCAGTGCCGCCTATCAGTGTCCATCAGTGCCCACCAGTGCCCATCAGTGCCACCTATCAGTGCCACCCATCATTGCCACCAATCAGTGCCCATCAGTGCCCCCTATCAGGGCCCATCAGTGCTACCTATCAGTACCCAGTGCCACCTATCAGTACCCATCACTGCCACCTATCAGTGACCATCAGTGCTGCTTATCAGTGCCGCCTACAAGTGCCCATCAGTGCTGAATATAAGTGCCACCTCATCAGTGCCACCTCATCAGTGCTGCCTCATCATTGCCAATCAGTACTGCTTTATCAGTGCCCATCAGTGCAGCCTCATCAGTGCCCATCAGTGAAGGAGAAAATGTACTTATTTACAAAGTTTTGTGATGGAAAAAAAATCTAAATTTTCGGTCTTTTTTTATTTGTAGTGCAAAAAATAAAAACCCCAGAGGTGATCAAATACCACCAAAAGAAAGCTCTATTTGTGGGGCAAAATGATAACAAATTTAGCTTGGGTATAACACCGCATGACCACAGAATTGTCATTCAAAATGCAAGATCACTGAAAGCTGAAAATTGGTCTGGTAGGAAAGTGCCTGCTATTGAAGTGATTAAATAGCTGGGAACTAGTAAAAAAGTAGAAACAGAGGTCCTTGCGCTACTATGGCCACTGTTAATAGTGGTTAAAAAATAAATAATAAGAAATAGGATAAAACAGTACTAGGTCGCCGCTGTACCTAATATATGACAAGATATATTGCAATTAATATGTAGAGGAGTGGTACTGCGCAGCCTGTATAATACACTAGTATAAGTAGAATAATAAATAAAAAATTGGTGATAATTGTCACCGGTATCATCGCGTTCCTGGAGACAAAGATGAAAAAATGATCAAGGGTCGATAAATTAGTGAAGTTATCGTCCGTGAAAGGATGGTCTGGTTAAAAGTCGAAAGTCACTAGAACGTAAAACTTACTGTTAAGACACCAGTACGCCACAATATGGGTTCGATTTAAACAATAGTAAAACGGGGTGTTTATCTCGAAAGAAAACCACCATAAACTAGTGGAGACCCCAAAAATAAAAAACGTGATGTTTATTTTTTTCTGGCTTTTAAATCTAAAAAAAAGGTAGTGTTTTGAAACATTTATTCATGTAAAAGAGGAAGTGACTACCCGTGACTACTCCGACGTGACTACCCGTGACTATTTCGTCATGACTAACCGTTACTACTCCGTCGTGACTACTCCACCGTGACT
>BLSH010302903.1:937122-952283 GCA_018402905.1 Glandirana rugosa | reverse complement strand
CTCACTTATTCCCGGTTTCATTTAAAGTGACACACAGACTTTCCAGATGTGTGCAGAACAGATGTTCACTTATTCCCGGTTTCATTTAAAGGGACACACAGACTTTAAAGATGTTTGCAGAACAGATGTTCAGTTATTCCTGGTTTCATTTAAAGTGGCACACACAGTTTCCAGATGTTTGCAGAACAGTGATATGGGTTCTCCCGGCTTATTTATACTTTTTTGACACAGTTTGAAGATGATTTTAGAACAGTTATATGGCTTCTACCGTTAATTAATACTTTTCAGACCCAGTTTGAAGATGATCCACATTCACCTCCATTTTTGCTTTTTTTATGTTTTTATTTTTTAAAAAATATTTAAAGTTATTTCCCTGTCCCTATTTCTTTGTAGGGCACTTGTCCCACCCTTACCCCCATTTTCCTTCATTTTGCAGACCTCTAGGACCTTCCTGGACTTTTTTACAGCAATTTCCAGAACTTTCATTAAAATTACCAGAACCCCGGACCCGAACCTGGACTTTTTTTGAAAAGTCCGGGTTCGGGTCTGGGTCCCGGACACCCAAAGGTTCGGTACGGACCCGAACTTTACAGTCCGGGTTTGCTCAACTCTATCAATGAATACAATGTTAATATGGTAGGGGTGGACCTCAACGACCAGCTATTGGTGCTGTACTTAATTGCCCGTAAGGCCAGGCGCTGGTACAAAAAGTGTCTGCATATTTATTCCAATTGGCTCTGCTGAAAGCTTATGTACTATACAAAGCATCAGGATGGACTGGATCCTTCCTTAATTTCCAGGAAGAGAGCATCACAGCCCTTCTGTTTCAAGATGGTGCTGCACCCCATCTTCCCAAACCAAATGCAGTGAGCCGGCTGCATGGGTGGCATTTTCCGCATGATGTCCCTGGTACCCCTACCCAACAAGCACCCCAAAGAAGATGTCGTGTCTGCAGACGATGCGGCTACAGGTGTGACACCCGTTATTATCGCCCCTCCTGTCCTGACCAGCCTGGTCTTTGCATCGGTGACTGTTTCCAATGCTACCACACACTAGTTGAGTATTAGCATAGGGTACAGCACTGCACAGGTATAGGGCACACTTTCATAGGGTCTCCAAAGATGCCACCCCATTTTAGAGACCCGAACCTGGAACCTTTACTGTTACTGTTACAAAAAAAAGCATACCAAAAAAAAATAAACAAAAAAAATGTAAAACCACAAAAAAATAAAATGTTATAAAAACCAAAAAAAAAATAAAACATAAAAAAAACAAAAACAGTTGTTGTTTTCTTGTTCTCTCTCTATTGTTTTTTCTCTATTCTCTCTCTATTGTCCTCTCTCTCTATTTTTAATATTTTTCATCATGTTTTCTTTCCAGGTATGTACTTTTTTTATATGTTACTGCTTACCTGTAATGTTTTATTGTTACTATGTTTTATAATGTATTCTTTGCAGGTGTGTAATTTTTACTGCTAACTGTGTTTTATTAATAGTTTTTTGCTTTTCAGGTACACCATTCAGCTGCAGCACTGATTTATTTATCTTGACAGATAACAGCGTTTGCTCCCATGATATGTAAATCAGCGACTCCAGTGCTGTAGGAGGTGATTTCCCCACCACAGTTAAAAAAAGCATATATGCCAGAGCATAGGTGTTGGGGGTGGACAGAGGGGCATATATTTTTAGAATGGTGCTATGCCCATTGTTAGAAGCGGGTAGATGCAGGGCAGTTTTCTAATGGTGGGCGTACTTTATTTTCATTTCGCCCACAGGCTGCATGAAAAAAAAACCACTACAACATGTGCCCAACAAGGACCAGCGACGTACTATTATGTTGCTGGACTTTGAGTGGTTATGCCAGAATGATGCCTGCAGGTATAGGTATTATCTTGGTATTGTTCTTCTCAGTCAGTGGTTGGTTTTTATGTAAAGCAATCCTAGCAGCTAATTAGCCACTAGAATGCTTTTACAAACAGTGGGAGTTAATGCCCCCCCGTCATCTTCCATGGTTTTCTCAGGCTCTCCTGTCCTACCAAGGAATGTGAGAATGCAGATGGTGGTTCCACCTGCTGACCATAGAGCTGATCAAAGACTAGATTGGCTCCAATAATCTCTATGGCCTAAGAAACCGGAAGCTACGAGCATTTCATGATTTTGGTTTTGCCAAATATAAACAGCGCCATTGGGAAATTGGGAAGGCCTCTTATCACACCGATATTGGTGTGATCAGATGCTTTAAGGGCTGAGGAGAGATCTAGAGTCTACTAGACCCCAAATTAAAAAAAAAAAAAATTACCTGCCATTACTTATTTTTATCATAGGGGATTTTTAAATTCCCTTTGATAACGATAAGAATTATAAAAAAAATGAAAGGAACAGTGTAAAAATAAAAGAAAAACCAAAATGAATAATTAAAAAAATAATGCACTCCTGTCCCCCCGTGCACGCGCGCTAAGGTGAACGCAAGCGTCTGTTTCATGTCGTATGTAAACAGCAATTGCACCTTGCATGTGAGGTATCATCATGAACATCAGATCGAGGGCAGTAATTCTAGCAGTAGACCTCCTCTCTAAATCTAAAGTGTTAACCTGTAAAGGCTTTTAAAAAAGTATTTAGTTTGTCACCACTGCACGGGTGTGGCATGTCGTGTTTGTTATCTATGCACTCGGCATAAGATAATCTTTTATATTTCACCAAACATTTGGGCAATATAGTGTGTTTTTGTGCATTAAAATTCAAAAAAGTGTTTTTTCCCAAAAAATTGCATTTAAAAAATCACTGCGCAAATACTTTGTGAAATGTTTTTTGCAACACTCACCATTTTAATCTGTAGGGCCTCTGCTTTAAAAATATATAATGTTTGAGGGTTCAAAGTAACTTTCTAGCCAATTTTTTTTTTCATGTAAACGAAAAGTGTCAGAAAGGACTTGGTGGTTCAAGTGGTTAGAAGAGTGGGTGATGTTAGGCATACAATGCCAGGGCAGTTCAAAATCCCCCAAATGACCCCATTTTGGAAAGTAGACACCTCAAGCTATTTGCTGAGAGGCATGTTGAGTCCATGGAATATTTTACTTTTTGTCACAAGTTTTGGGAAATGTGACATTTTTCTTTTGCATAAAGTTGTCACTAAATTATATTTTGCTTGAACATGCCATGGGAATATGTGGAATTACACCCCAAATTACATTCTGCTACTTTTCCCCAGTATGGTGATACCCCATGTGTGGGACTTTTTGGGAGTCTAGCCGCATGCAGGACCCCAAAAAACAATCACCGCCTTCAGGATTTCTAAGGGCGTAAAATGGTGGTTTCGCTTCCTCACTACCTATCACAGTTTCAGAGGCCCTGAAATGTCAAGATAGCATGACCCCCAAATGACCTCATTTTGGAAAGTAGACATCCCAAGCTATTTCCTAGGAGTCCATGTTGAGTCCATGGAATATTTCATATTTTGTCACAAGTTTCGGGAAAATTGACATTTTTTTCACAAAGTTGTCACTAAATGATATATTGCTCAAACATGCCAGGGGTATATGTGGAATTAAACCCCAAAATACATTCTGCTGCTTCTCCTGTAGGGGGGATACCGCATGTGTTAGACTTTTTGGGAGCCTAGCCGCGTACAGGACCCCAAAGTCCAATCACTGCCTTCAGGCTTTCTAAGGGCGTATAATGGTGATTTTACTCCTCACTACCTATAACAGTTTTGGAGGCCCTGAAATGTCAAGATAGCACAACCCCAGCCCCCCCCCCATGACCCCATTTTGGAAAGTAGACACCCCAAGGTATTTGCTAAGAGGCATGGTGAGTATTTTGCAGCTCTCATTTGTTTTGGAAAATTAAGAAAGAAAAGGAAAATGTATTTTTTTTCTTTTTCAATATTCAAAATTTTGTGACAAAAAGCGAGATCTGTAAAATATTCAACATGCCTCTCTGCAAATAAGTTGGAGTGTCTACTTTCCAAAATGGGGTAATTTGGGGGCGGGGGGGTTGTGCTATCTGGGCATTTCATGGCCTCCGAAACTGTGATAGTTAGTGATGAATGAAATCAAAAATTGACACCATTAGAAAACCTGTAGGTGGTGCTTGGTTTTCGGGGTCCTGTACGCAGCTAGACCACCAAAAAGTCTCACATATATGGTATCTCCATACTCAGGACAAGCAGCAGAATATATTTTGGGGTGTAATTTCACATATACCCAAGGCATGTTTGAGCAATATATCATTTAGTGACAACTTTGTGAAAAAAAAATGTTGTCATTTTCCCGAAACTTGTGGCAAAATATAACATATTCCATGGACTCAACATGCCTCTCAGCAAATAACTTGGGGTGTCTACTTTCTAAAATGGGTTCATTTGGGGGAGGGGTTTCTGCTATCTTGGCAATTCATGGCCTCTGAAACTGTGATAGGTAGTGAAAAGTGAAATAAAAAATGTACGCCCTTAAATATCCTGAAGGTGGTGATTGGTTTTTGGGATCATGTAGGCAGCTAGGCTCCCAAAAAGTCTCACATATGTGGTATCCCCATACTCAGGAGTAGCAGCAGAATGTATTTTGGGGTGTAATTCCACATATACCCATGGCATGTGTGAGCAATATATTATTTAATGACAACTTTGTGAAAAACAATTCCCGAAACTTGTGACAAAAAATAAAATATTCAATGGGCTCAACATGCCTCTCAGCAAATTCCTTGGGGTGTCCACTTTCTGAAATGGGATCATTTGGGGGGATTTGTACTGCCCTTCCATTGTAGCACCTCAGGAAATGGGATAGGGGAAGACGCGCTGACGTCACTGCCATTGAGTGTTTGAAGTCTACAGCCGGCCGGCTTAACGTTCTTGGACGCCCTTGTTGTTTTTATCTGATGTAAGTGCAATACTTTTATTTTATTAAATCCACTGAAACGGTATCACACTATCAGTACCTTCTCTTTCTTTGGGTGCCATGGTGAGTTTACCTGGGGGTGTAAAGAACCTTATTGGACTGCTATCCTACCAACGCCAGGAGGCGGATCCGGTTAGCCCTTTCCACTACCTCTGTGGTTCACCCAAGCCAACTCTGCTACATCAGGACCCCATGATTGTCGTATTTATCCCCAGGGGGGACCCGGGCTGGGGTACAGCCAAAGCGTTTATGCGATTACCTCTGGTAAGCAGTTATTAGATGTGAGGTGGAGGTATCACTACTGAATTTGAACTATCACACGGTGGTCTATATCTGTGAAGATACATCTACATCTCTACTTTCATCTACACCATTTATGTTTACGTGGACTGTATGATTTACATGTATTTATGGGATGCATGCTATATGTATCTACCTACCCCTGTCAAACAGGTGGTGAAAAATTTGGCCTTAGGTGCTGGCGTTGCCAGAACACTGTAACCCATTTGCAGTTACTCTTGTTGGACAGAGGAACTGGTCCTGATGTACATTAGTTTACAAATTGTGATGAAAGCCCCCAGTTAAACACGTGGAGAAAAATTGGGCCTTGGGTGCTGGTGGTGCCAGAACACTGTAACCCCTTGCAGTTATTCTTGTTGGGCGCAGGAACGGGAGCTGCTGTTGTAAATTAGCTTAACAACTTAAGGTCCGGAGCTCTTTTTTACACATGTTGTTTACAAGTGAAAAACTTTTTTTTTGCTAGAAAATTACTTAGAACCCCAAACATTATATATATTTTTTCAAACGCCCTAGAGAATAAAATCGTTGCAATACTATTTGTTACACGGTATTTGCGCAGCAGTCGTTCAAGCGCAGTTTTTTTTGGAAAAAAATCGTTTTTTTGAGTTAAAAAATAAGACAACAGTAAAGTTAGCACAGTTTTTTTGTATATTGTGAAAGAGGATGTTATGCCAAGTAAATAGATACCATACATGGTACGGTTATAAATTGTGCACACTTGCAGAATGGTGACAAACTCCGGTACTTAAAAATCTCCATAAGCGACGCTTTAACATTTTTTAACGGTTACCAGGTTAGAGGTGCAGAGGAGGTCTTTTGCCAGAATTACTGCTCACACTCTGGCGATCACAGCGATACCTCACATGTGTGTTTTGAACACCGTTTTCATATGCGGTCGTGACTTATGTATGTGTTTTCTTTGCTGCCTGAGCTCGCGGTTACGGTGGTGCTTTAAATTATTTTTTACATTTTTTTATTTATTTTATTTTATTTATTTATTTTTAAATCTAATCACTTTTATTGCTATCACAAGTAATGAAAACATCCCTTGTGATAGTAATATATGGTGACAGGTACTCTTTATTAACGGATGGGGGTCTAAAAGACCCCCCATCCCTCCTTTACACTTCACAGTATCCAGATCACCAAAAACGGTGAATCTGAATACTGTCATTTTTTTAAAACCGGCGCCATTTGCCGCCAAGTAAACCAGAAGTGACGTTGTGACGTCGCTTCTGGAAATGTACGAAGGAGTCCCAATTGAAGCCGATTCTGGCTTCCACAGGGAATCCACACAGTGGTCAGAAGCATCGGATCGGAGCTCTGGTCTCCTGGTGGGACGGGAGACCAGAGAAGAGCGCCCCCCCCCACTCCCTGGAATAAAGACCAAGCGGCTTCTGAGCTGGATTGGTCATTATCACTGGATAGCTGGCCACCTGCTCTAAAAATGGTACCAGGGTATAGCCTGTAGCTGCAGGCTATACCCCAATACATCCACTTAAAGCTGCCGTATTTATAAACGGAGATTTGCGTTAAGTGGTTAAAAATTGTGATGACATGGCCCTGTCAAACAGGTGGTGAAAAATTGGGCCTTGGGTTTTGTCGGTGCCAGAACACTGTAACCCCTTGCAGTTACTTTTGTTGGGAGCAGGAATGGGCCCTGCTGTTCTAAATTAGTGTAACCAATTAACGTAAATCACTTTTTATAAATGGTGGCTGCTTTAAGTGGAAGTATCGGGGTATAGTCTGCAGCTACAGGCTATACACTGGTACCGTTTTTTAGAGCAGGCAGCTGGCTATCCATTGACAACAGCCGATCCGGCTCAGGAGCCGCTCAGTTGTTATCCCTGGGAGCGGGAGGAGACATCCCCCCTCCCGCCACCATCTGTCGCTCTTCTCCGTTCTCCCGGCAGACCGGAGCTCTGATCCAGCACGTCAGCCGGCTGTGTGGAGTCCCTGTGGAAGCTGGAACCGGCTTCGTTCGCAACTCCTTTGTACATTTCTGGAAGCAACGTTACAACGTTACTTCCGGTTTACTTGGCAGCTAATGGTGCTTTTGGCGATCTTAATACTGGAAAGTGTAAAGGAGGGATGGGGGGTCTTTTAGACCCATAAAGACTACCTGTCACCATATATTACTATCACAAGGGATGTTTACATTCCTTGTGATAGCAATAAAAGTGATCAGATTTCTTTTTAAAAGAACAATTTTAAAAGAAAAAATACAATAAAATAAATAAATAAAAAAATGAAAGCGCCACCGTCTCCGTGAGCTTGTGCAGCAAAGAAAACATATAGGTAAGTCGTGCCCGCATATGAAAACGGTGTTCAAACCACACAACTGAGGTATCTCCGCGATTGCCAGAGTGTGAGCAATAATTCTAGCAAAAGACCTCCTCTGCACCTCTAACCTGGTAACCATTAAAACATTTTAAAGTGTCGCCTATGGAGATTTTTAAGTACCGGAGTTTGTCGACATTCCTCGAGTGTGCGCAATTTTCAACCGTAACATGTATGGCATCTATTTACTCGGCATAACATCATCTTTCACAATATACAAAAAATTGGGCTAACGTTACTGTTGTCTTATTTTTTAACTCAAAAAAGTGATTTTTTCCCCCCAAAAAAGCGCTTGAAAGACCGTTGAGCAAATACCGTGTGACAAAAAGTATTGCAACTATCGCCATTTTATTCTCTAGGGTGTTTGAAAAAAATATATATAATGTTTTGGGGTTCTAAGTAATTTTCTATAAAAAAAAATTATTTTAACTTGTAAATGACAAATGTAAAAAAGGACTCTGGGGCTTAAGGGGTTAAAAACTGTATATATTTTAAGACACCACGTCAAATGTACTATATACTGTACATACACCCCGAATACGCTGTGTGTGTCTAAATAAATATATATATATATATATATATATATATATATATATATATATACATACAGTATATATATATACAGTATCTCACAAAAGTGAGTACACCCCTCACATTTTTGTAAATATTTTATTATATCTTTTTCATGTGACAACACTGAAGAAATTACACTTTGCTACAATGTAAGTGTACAGCTTGTATAACAGTGTAAATTTGCTGTCTCCTCAAAATAACTCAACACGCAGCTATTAAAGTCTAACCCCCTGGCAACAAAAGTTAGTACACCCCTAAGTGAAAATGTCCAAATTGGGCCCAATTAGCATTTTTTTCTCCCCAGTGTCATGTGAACAGTTAGTGTTACAAGGTCTCAGGTGTTAAGGGGGACCAAGTGTGTTAAATATGGTGTTATCGCTCTCACTCTCTCATACTGGTCACTGGAAGTTCAACATGGCACCTTATGGCAAAGAACTCTCTGAGGATCTGAAAAAAGAATTGTTGCTCTACATAAAGTTGGCCTAGGCTATAAGAAGTTTGCCAAGACCCTGAAACTGAGCTGCAGCACTGTGGCCAAGACCATACAGTGGTTTAACGAGACAGGTTCCACTTAGAATAGGCCTCACTATGGTCGACCAAGGAGGTTGAGTGCACATGCTCAGTGTCATATCCAGAGGTTGTCTTTTGGAAATAGATGTATGAGTGCTGCCAGCATTGCTGCAGAGGTTGAAGGGGTGGGGGTCAGCCTGTCAGTGCTCAGACCATATGCCGCACACTGCATCAAATTGGTCTGCATGGCTGTCATCCCAGAAGGAAGCCTCTTCTAAAGATGATGCACAAGAAAGCCTGCAAACAGTTTGCTGAAGACAAGCAGACTAAGGACATGGATTACTGGAGTCATGTCCTGTGGTCTGATGAGACCAAAATAAACGTATTTGGTTTAGATGGTGTCAAGCGTATGTGGCGGCAACCAGGTGAGGATTACAAAGACAAGTGTGTCTTGCCTACAGTCAAACATGGTGGTGGGAGTGTCATGGTCTGGTGATGCATGAGTGCTGCCAGCACTGGGGAGCTACAGTTCATTGAAGGAACCATGAATGCCAACATGTACTGTGACATACTGAAGCAGAGCATGATTCCCTCCCTTCAGAGACTAGGCCACAGGGCTGTATTCCAACATAATAATAACCCCAAACACACCTCCAGGACAACCACTGCCTTGCTAAAGCAGCTGAGGGCAAAGGTGATGGACTGACCAACCATGTCTCCAGACCTAAACCCTATTGAACATCTGTGGGGCATCCTCAAACGGAAGGTGGAGAAGAGCAAGGTCTCTAACATCCACCAGCTCCGTGATGTCATCATGAAGGAAAGGAAGAGGACTCCAGTGGCAACCTGTGAAGCTCTGGCGAACTACATGCCCAAAAGGGTTAAGGCAGTGCTGGAAAATAATGGTGGCCACACAAAATATTAACACTTTTGGCCCAATTTGGACATTTTCACTTAAGGGTGTACTCACTTTTGTTGCCAGCAGTTTAGACATTAATGGTTGTGTGTTGCGTTATTTTGAGGAGACAGCAAATGTACACTGTTATACAAGCTGTACACTCACTACTTTGAGTCAGGTCATGTGCATGCTTTGGCCAATCAGCGGGCACCATTACGGGGTGCGCAAAGTTGCCACGAGTGCCCCATAATGTTTGTGAAAATCCGAACAATCGAACACCCAATGTTGGAGTTGAACTCATGCTCGACTCAAACTGGGAGCTCATCCCTAGAAATGGGCAAGCTGCTGCACCAGACACCGTACTCTTGATTGCAGCATGGTCCAGCCACCACTTCAGCCAGAAAAATCTCAGATCTGTTCAAGGCCCAGCCAAATACAAGGAGCAGCATGGCAGGCAACAAGATGGTGCAGGCACAGCGGGAGGAGGAGGAGGATTTCAGTGAGGACTCTCAGTCTGCCACAGAGGACCCAGGTAGGAACTCCACATGTTGCAATTACCCCCTGACCTATGCAGACATCTCGGGTTTCGCTGCAGACATAAAGTCCACTTTCTCAGCAGCCATCACAGACTTAAAGTCAAATTTGCTAGTTCTCATTAACAAGCTGGCTACAGTAGAGGCCTCCGGGAATCACAGGGACAATTTTAATTTTATTAAAATTAATCATCACTTGGAAGACTTAAATAACAGAGACCACAGAAATAACATCAGATTGAGGGGTATTCCTGAGAGCGTGGAAAATAAGCAAATCATCCCCGCATTACAGAGAGTATTCAACAGCTTACTGGAAAGGCAGGAGGATGCAGAAATAGAATTTGTGAGTGCACACAGGGCTCTCAGAGCCAGAGGCCCTGACACTGCTCCTCCAAGGGACATAATTTATTGTCTACAGAATTTTATATTGGAAGAGGACATAATGCGATAGGCAAGAAGAAATTACCATATTGTTTTCAATGGGGAAAATATAACACTCTTTCAGGACCTCCCCGAGATAACATTGAAGAATCGCAGGGCACTGAGCCCCTTGCAATTCTACTGGATAAGCGCAGAGAACAGATCTAAGGTACACTTGGCAATTCCCCTTTGCTCTGATTGTTACTCAGGCAGGAAAACAACACATACTGCGCACCCCTGCAGACCTGTCAGAGTTCTGTGATGCCCTGGGCATAGAACAACCGGAACTGCCAGATTGGTATCAGGAATTCGCCCTACCTCCCCTGGACAGGAATCCCACTAGATCACCTTTCTACACGCCAGATAAATGACATGGTGGTGGCTCACATTCAGGAACTCAAAACCCCCGACCTACTCCAGTGCAGGATCAGAATGATGGGTAATCGTATCACCTACCTGACTTGGATAAACCTAGAGGGGCACGTATAGACTTGTGACTGATTAACAAACTCTAAGATAAAGATACTAGCCCCTTTCTTAGCACTGATCCTCTTGAGTAAACATCCATGTTGGGCTGCAACAGATTGAACGATTACACCAATAGATGTGTATCTGCATTGCACAGAGTAACCACAGATGTAACCCCCTAGATGTTAGAACTTGTACATGAGAAGAACAGAACAGTGAAAAGCTTAGGGGCTGACTTATTGACTTCCTCCATCTGTGGCCTACCATGTGCAATCACTATTCCCAGAAAGCATACCTGCTTATATATTGCAGGTTTCCTCACTTCTAAGGGCTCACAGATTGAAAAAGGATACGCTCTTGAACTGAGATCTACTCATCCTGAGATTCCTGGGCTAAGGAAGTACCCCAACCACGTTGCATTCAGTTGCTTGTAACAACTTTATCTAAAACATTTGAAATATCAGTAGCTCCATGCCCATAAATCTGAGAGTTATGGAGGGTTGTGTTACACAGCACCCCTCAGGGTTGATTCTCTTTGAACTATACTTTTAAAAAAGCTTATAAAAGGTTGTGTTTTTTTTTTTTTTTTGCTTTTTCCTGTTCCACTTTTCAGTTGTATTTTTCTACTTCATATAATACAGCATTGTTGTATACGGGAATCTATTGTACCCCTAACCATAGCTCCCCTACACTATCACAAAGTGGCCTTGAGACGGGATTTCCCCAGCTCAAGACACACTACTTGGATACTTTGGTAAAAGTATTGGCATATACTAACTAAAGTGTACAGATAACAGTCTCCCTAATACTGTGTCTCTTGTTTTCGTCTTTCTCCCTCCTTCTTTTTCTTTACTATTGTACAGAAAGTAAGATGATTAAAAGTTCTTTGAGATCCATTTGCAGAGCCTCCACTTGCATCATTCCTCCTTAATCATCCAGGTGGCATACTCTTGTCTGGGGAGAAGCCCTATGGGGATCTCCCACAATGTAAAAGGAATGAACATACCCGAGAAGTGAACAACCCTCTTGAGAGAGCTCAGGAAAGGTAGGCTGCATTTTGTCTTCCACCAAGAAACCCACTTTAAGACACACCAGATCCCCAAGATTACAAACTCATACTTCCCTGACGCCTATCATGCCACCAACAACATCCCCAAATCGAAAGGCATATCAATCTTAGTCAGTAAGGAGGCCCCCTTTAATCTCACAGACTGAATAACAGACCCGGGGAAAGGTATATTTTTCTGAAAAGTACATATGGAGGGATTCCCATCACGTTAGTGAATATTTATTTCCCTAACACATCGCACATATCCTTTTGCCAACAAATAGTGAAAGACCTCAAAGGATTTACGTTGGGTTTTCTTATACTCGGGTGGGATTTCACAATATACCCTTAAACCCCTCAGTTGACACATCAACAGGGAAGTCCTACATTACTTACAGAATCCTCAAAAAGATCAAAACCCCCCTACAATCCCTCCATTTAATAAACACATAGGGATTCCTACACCCGACAGGCAGGGATTTCACATTTCATTCCATCCTATATGCCCGATATTCACATATAGACTACCTGTTTATTACCCATAGAGAGATCTGTCTGTGGTCTCAGGTGCTCATATCTGAATCCCACCATTTTCGATCAAGCACCAATTTAGCTGGAGGCCAACTTGCGCACACTCGCACATATGCCCAACGCCTGCAGACTAAATTCCTCCTTGCTGACTGATCCCATGTTGTTGCTTATACTCTCTAAGACACTTACTGAGTTTTTCAAGCTCAACAATACTCAAGATATGGATCCCATTATGATATGGAAAGCTCACAAGTGTACTCTCACAGGTGAGCTAATTAAAATAACTGCAAGAAGGAATGGGATAAAGACATAAAGAGATTGATGGAACTGATCTTTAAAATGGAAACCAAACATAAGCTTGTCCATCCAGTCAGCCAAAGAGCTGCTGGAGGCTAGGAAAGTACTACAGTAGCTATTTGAGGCTACCACTAAAAGATTTCTGGTTTTTAAAAAGAAAATATACTATGAGGCAGGCGATAAATCTGGTAAACTCCTGGCGAGTGCATTAAAAGAATCCAAAACCTCCAAGAGCAGGCATCAGAAGACCTGGTGGCGGCTTAGATGTCACCACTGAAGCCATAGCGGCTCATTTCCATAAATTTTATACCAAACTATATAATCTCCCTCAACAACATAGGCCACCATTAACCATAGGTGACAGATTCCCCAATCTAGGATTATTTAACTAGGAGTGGTCTTCCCAAGCTGGAAGACATAGACACATCCACTCTAGAGTACCAGATATCCACACTGGAAATCCAAAAGGCAATTAAGGATCTCAAATCTGGGAACATTCTGGGACTTGATGGATTTACTTATATATTACAAAACTTTCTGTTCCTCTCACTAGGGCTTTGAACTCTCTCTCCTCACACAGAGTGGTGCCTCCTGATTTTCTCTCTGCTTACATAACCGTCATACCTAAACCCAACAAGGACCTCACTGAATGTTCTAGCTACCAACCCATCTACTTGCTGAATCTGGATCTCAAGCTCTTGGCGAAGGTCATGGCTAATAGATTGAGACCACTTCTATCTGGATTGATAGGCTCAGAGCAAGTTGGCTTCATGCCAGGCCGAGAGGCAAAAGATAATGTGATCAATGCCCTCCTATCAGAATCCCTCTGCCAATTTGAAGATAAACAGCTCCCTGTCTGAAAAGGTAATGATAGCAAATGGTACCAGACAGGGATGCCCCCTCTCACCACTCTTATTTATTCTATTATTGGAACCATTCATCAGAGTGGTTAACAAAGATGCAACAATATCCGGCTTTAGGGTTCAGGACAGAAAGTTCAAAATCTCTGCCTAGACAGATGATTTGTTATTTTTTTTAACAGATCCACACACCACCATTCCCAATTTAGTTAAAGCATTCAAACACTACGAATATGTATCCAACCTTAAAATGACTTTCTCTAAATTGAAGGCCATGAATATCACTCTAGCAGAACAAGAGTTAAATAGGACAAAAGGTAATTGCACCTTACAGTGGGAATCCTTGGCCTTTAAATATCTGGGAGTTTGGCTGACCCCGTGGACATCCTTTATATATGAGCAGAAATTTTTGACAATTACAACAGGCTATAGAGAAGGACTTAAAGTCCTGGTACTCAGGCTATTTTTCATGACCATTCTCCCTAGACTCCTGTGTCTCCTACATACACTACCCATCAGAGTCCCCACAACCTTTTTCAAATCCCTGCAATCCATTATCCTGAAATTCCTCTAAGGTCACAAAACAGCCACAATCAAATTGTCATTACTGACCAGGCAAGGAATGTGGAGGGGGAGGGGCGTGGCTAGCAGCTCGCGGCGGCGGACGTGCCTAGGGAGAGCTCTGATCATCCTGAAAAGAACCCAGAGCCATCCCCGCGATCCAAGGAGCAGAGAGACCCACCACATCCATCACCAACATCCCCGCACCATACCCTACATTCCGGTGCCAAAATCGGGAGATTCGAGCAACGAACGAGGGGACCGCGGAACAGATCCGAAATCGAGGCCGCGGCTTTTCAGAAGACTAGGCCGCGAGATCCACGGCGGGGTAAGACCAATTTAACACTTACCCCACATCCATAAAACCCCTCCATCTACCCCCGAAACCCCCCACAACCAAGAAGAACACCCAGAAATCACCCAGGGTGAGCCCTAAAGATCCTAAATAGGATAAAAACCAGACGTGGCCTACCTTCTACATCTCTCCTATGACGGAGCTTCCCCCTCCTATCAATATCTCCCAGAACTCTCAAATAACCATCTTTAACCACTTGCCGACCGCCGATCGGCGATTGACGGCGACAAAGTGGCTCGTTCCCGCAAATCGCCGTCATACGACGGCGGCTGCGGGAACGTGTATAGTGAGCGCAAGGGCGTCGGCGGCAGCATACTGCCGCTAAACGCCCTTGCTCGGTGAAACAGCGGCAGTTAGCGGCTAGCCGCCAGCCGTTCACCAATTTCTACCAATAAACTCTCAAGACCCTCTATAACTATCCTCCCCCTTCGAGGCAGTATCCTCTCTACATCTTCCATCCGGTGCAGACCAAAAATAGGATAAATCCTAGAAATCCCGAGTGGGACCCACTAAAGACCCACAAGAAGAACCAACACCCCCCAAAGCCCCCATCTACCTCCCCAAAATACCTACACC
>BLSH010302903.1:901061-922916 GCA_018402905.1 Glandirana rugosa | reverse complement strand
GGGGGATGCTGATGGTGTTACTCTGATGTTAGGGGTGCTGATGGGGACACTGATGTAAGGGGATGCTGATGGGGACACTCTGATGTAAGGGAGTTCTGATGGGGACACTCTGATGTAAGGGGGTACTGATGGGGACACTGATGTAAGGGGATGCTGATGGGACACTGTGATGTAAGAGGGTGCTGATGGGAATACTCTGATGTAAGGGGGTGATGATGGGGATGCTCTGATGCAAGGTGTGTGCTGATGGGGACACTGATGTAAGGGGGTTCTGATGGGGACACTATTATGCAGGGAGTGTGCTGATGGGGACACTGATGTAAGGAGATGCTGATGGGGAGACTCTGATGTAGGGGGATGCTGATGTGGACACTCTGATGTAAGGGGGTGCTGTTGGGGACACTCTGATGTAAGGGAGTGCTGATGGGGACACTCTGATGTAAGGGGGTGCTGATGGGAACACTGATGTAAGGGGATGCTGATGGGACACTGTGATGTAAGAGGGTACTGATGGGAATACTCTGGTGTAAGGGGGTGATGATGGGGACGCTCTGATGCAAGGTGTGTACTGATGGGGACACTGATGTAAGGGGGTTCTGATGGGGACACTATTATGCAAGGAGTGTGCTGATGGGGACACTGATGTAAGGGGATGCTGATGGGGAGACTCTGATGTAGGGGGATGCTGATGTGGACACTCTGATGTAAGGGGGTGCTAATGGGGACGCTCTGATGTAAGGGGTGCTGATGTGGACAATCTGACATAAGTAGGTGCTGATGGGAAAACTCTGATGTGAAGGGGGGCACTGATGGGGACATTCTAATGTAAGGGGGGCGCTGTTAGGGACACTCAAAGTTAAAGTGGGCAGGTCTGGATGAAGTCCAGGGCCAAATTTTTGTCCCAGTCCAGTCCAGGTTGTGGTTATGTTAATGGAACAAGAGTCCATTGTAGACCAAGTTTTTATCCAATCTTCCTTAGTTTTAGTGCACCAAAGATCCTTTTCCCACTTGGAAACATAACTATGATTAGTGTGAATATTAGAGATATTTAATAAGGAGTAGATCATGGAAATACATTTGGGAGAGGGAGGCGTAAGATAGCAGGAATGTTAAAAATTGAGAGTTGGCTTGTAATGTTCTTGGTAGCAAGGATGGAGACAGGCCAGTGTTTTATTTCTATCCAGTCAAATTTGTATGTAGTCTTCCCTAGTTTTAGTGCACCGAAGATCCTTCTCCCAGGAAATGTAAGTATGATTAGTGTAAATATTCAAGTTATTTAATGGGCAGTAGATGATGGAAATCAATTTGGGAGAGGGAGGTGTGTGATATGCTCAAAAAAGTGAGAGTTGGCTTGTAAGGTTCTTGGTAGTAAGGATTGAGAAAAGCCAGTGTTCTATTAGTTAAAAGCAGTATGTGGTTCTACCATCAATTAGGGAGTGGCTATAATGACATTCATGGTAATGTCACCATTGGAAGGTGCTAGGGGATTCAAGCATTACTCATAAGGGGTAGGAGGGGTAGGAGGAGTAGATGTGGTAAAATAAGTTTGCTGAAATATTTTGTGGTGTTACTGTGTTTATTTTTAAAAGGAGCACATAATAAATAAAAAGCTGTTTTTTTTTCAGACACACTTTCTGTTTGAGATCTTGGATGGAGTCACCTGAAGAGGTGAGTGAGAGCAGGGTAAGCCCACTGACTCATTTGTGTGTGAGTGTACATTTCAGCTTGAGCTTTTGAGAACTGTAAACATCAGACTATTTTAAAAGAAGAGGTAAGGGAAAATAGAACATTGAGAAAATTAAGCTAACTCTCCACCTGTTGGTTACAAGATCATAGATGGATATGGATCATAGAACTTCATTTTCTCTAAATAACCCCATATCCTTGCTATATCATCCAAGATGTGGTTTCCCTTTCTCTTGAAAGAAGACTCAATCAGAACTTTCTCCATATGTTGTAGCTCTGTGAAGATATTTCAAGTGTATCAGGATTATGCCACACTGACTCAAATTCTGACTGTACATTCTGGGGCTGATTTATTAGTAGACATGTATGCTCAAAGTGACTGTTCTCTTACCTTAGTGAAAAAGGTAAAGCTGTGTTTATTTCAATTATGCTGTCATGTGCAAGGCAAGATTATTTTTCTCTCTTGCACGTGTATTTACTGCAGCTGCTTTATTCAATATTATTCTGCAAATCAAGTTGCCCTGAGAGGCAGAGAGCAGGCATCTAAAATAAAAGCTATGGGAGGACACACTACTATAAATAATGTAAAGGGACAGAACCTAAATAGAAGAGTATGCTACATGACAAGCAATAAATAGCAAAACTATACTGTATCAGTAAAAGACCATGTAAAAACTATACCCTCTTACACATCTCCATAGCTAGGGGGCCAAAGACAAACAGAGCCCTTCTTGGCAACCTGTGGAATGTCAGCAGTGCATTTAGACTCTCCCACTAGCTATGATTTCATCCAGATGTATGATTTTTTTCTTCCAATGCTTTTATTTTCATGGTTACTAGGAAAGGAGAGGAGAGGTGCTTGAAAACTTACACAAGAATAGATGCCCTTTTCCGTATACCTGTGAGTTTTAATCACCTCTCTTCCTTAGGTGATGCTGCAAGAGGAATGCTGAGAGACATTTGGGATAACTTACTAAAATTGGAGAGTTCAAAATCGGGTGCAGTGCTGTGTATTGTAACCAATCAGATTCTAAATTCAGCTTGTTTAATTAAGCTTTGATTAAAAAAAAAATAGAACCTGATGAAGCTACTATGCACAGCTGCACCATATTCTGCATGTCCCAGTTTTAGTAAATCTTCCCCAGAAAGTCCTAGCAACACAAAAAGTAAGAACTCAAGGTCAGTTCCTCACAGTACAATTTCTCTAGATTTGAAGATTTATACCAGCAACATGCTATTGTAGGGGTTACCAATTTTATAAAAACATCACAGATTTTTATTTAAGCAGGGAACGCTCTGTACAATCCATACACAGAAATATCACTCCCCATTTTTACTTTCAAAATATATAATCCTTGTCAGCCATTGACAAATATGAGTGGTAATCTTAAAATAGCACCGATATGAAATCCGCAAATTAGTTAGGTCAGAACCCGTTAACATGTATGCTTTTACACTGTACTTACTACTAAAAGTATATATCCTTGAAATGCACATTTCATTCTCTGGTGCTAATGTTTTTGTGCATGTTGGTGGGTGTCTTCATTAGCCCCAGAATGTACTGAATATCATAGAAAGGCTTTTTAAGAAACCTGTCAGGAAAGTGATAGGGTATCAGGAAAGTGAAAGGGGAGCTGCCATTTCTGACTCCAAAGCATTTGAAGATGCTTACACAAGGACTGTCATCCTCATCCTTTTTATCATCAATCCTTGATTCACTGACCAGGAAACATGTGTATGTTAGCTCTTCCAGCACATGTTTGCTTCTGGTCAGTGACCAAGATAGCTGGCTAAGTTTAAAGCAAGACTCTGGACAGATATGAACGGCACAGATTAATGTTGTTCTTGCATTCTTAATACATCATTACATGTGTTGTATATACAAGCAGTGTAAGTACCTGCATTTGTCAGTCCCTCACAGTCCCTGTACAGCAGGCCTGGAGTGTAAGAGGAAGATGCAGAACAATAAGCTAAACAGCTCATGTGCTGACAAGAAGCATTGTTTAGAGTCCCTCGTTTAGCTACTTCACTCTTCCCTGTCCAGTCACAAGCTGGGGAGAATCCAGCACAACCTGGGCTCTGAAGAAGAAGGTTGAAGGATGCCACCCATCAGACTGAAGCCATTTAGTGGCATTTCTATCTTGTTTATTTCTATCTTGTTTTTTGGCCAGAATGTGCAAACAACACTAACATCTGGTGCCTGGTATTTAAGGTATATCCTATAACTGAAATGTATATCTGGCCTTCGTATCGTCCTGGATACATGTGTTTACCCCAGGCCTTTTTGAGAGTGAAGATGTAATACAAGGAGAATAGAAAAAACACAGCCCTTCAAACAGGATTGCAATATAACTTAAAAGCAGAAAAAATAATTATCCAGCTCACATTCCTTCTTCCTTTGAAGTTGGAATTTCCCTTTAAAACAAGTAAGCAGTGCATAGCAAAATGTACAGTATATGTTAAAGATACATTTTAAACAATATTCTTTATGAGCAACAAACTAAACTCATGTAAAAAAAAGTCCTAAATGCAATTTGGGGGATTGTGCTGACTATTATAATTTGATATTACGTTGTCAACCTTCAAAGTGCCAGTCATGTTGACAGGACAGCAATTCTATAGAACAAATGAACATTTAAACTGTTTCTCACTTCTTGTACTTACATAATCTTTCTTTTACCACCTCTGTCATTATATTGTATGAGTATGTGACACATTTCAGCTTTGCGGGAATGCCATTAAAATGCAAAGGAAAAAAATGATGGACTGAGCTGTTGTAATTGTATGCTTTGCATTAATGCCAGTCATTCCTTACTTTTAAAATGACAGATAAGCAACTTTACTGTTGCTTAACTACAAGGCACTTATATTGAAAAGTAGGTTGAAGTTATTTTAAGAGAGAATTTATTAAGTAGCACTGGAGTCTATTAGGGTAATATCCAACTGAGATAAAACAAATGGACATTGAAATTTCTAAGTATAGTAACACATTTCAGTACATTTTATTTACATTTATACTATAAAATATAGCACAATATATTAACAATGCAAGCCTTTTTGTATGTATTGTATATCTGTGGGCACAGCTGACACCTATACTGCATAGCAGAGATGTCTACCTGTTTGCTCCTCTTGCTTTAGCAAGACCATGGGGTTGATTTACTAAAGGCAAATAGGCAGTTCACCTTTCAAGGGAAGTTTCACTTTGCAAGGACATTTTTCCCAGAACTTATTAAAATGTGGCAAAGTTTCACTATGCAAAAAATACCAAATCATGAGGAAACAAAAAAAAAAAAAATCTGCATTTTTGCTTGCACATGATAATTTTGCAAAGTGGGCATTATTATTATCATTATTATTATTATTCAGGATTTATATAGCACTAGGGATGGGCCGAACACCCCCTAGTTCGGTTCGCACCAGAACATGCGAATAGGCAAAAAATTTGTGCGAACATTCGAACACCGTTAAAGTCTAAGGGACCCGAACATGAAAAATCATAAGTGCTAATTTTAAAGGTTTATATGCAAGTTATTGCCCTAAAAAGTGTATGGGGTCCCAGGTCCTGTCCTAGGGGACATGTATCAATGCAGCAAATACGTTTTTGAATTGATTGTTTTTTCAGGAGCAGTGATTTTAATAATGCTTAAAGTGAAACAATAAAAATGAGATATTCCTTTAAATAATGTGCCTGGGGGGGTCCCTTAGTCCCTTGCCTGTAAAAGGGTGCATCTCTGTGATGTTTAGAACATAGCCTTAGCAAAATGACATTTGTGAAGGAAAAATTGTCATTTATCATCTCGGCTGTAATGTATTGCCGTCTCCCGGCCATATATACAGAAACATTACTGAAAAAATTTGCTTGGGGTCCCCCCCAGTCCATATAAGGCCCTTCGGAACTCCACGCCAAAATTTAAAAAAAATTGACGTGGGGTTCCCTCTAAAATCCAAACCAGACCCTTATCCGAGCATGCAGCCTGGCCAGCCAGGATAGGGGCAGAGGAGTGAGCGCCCCCCCTCCTGAACTGTAGCAGGCTACATGCCCTCAACATGGGCAGTATGGGTGCTTTGGGGCAGGGGGGGCTCTGTGCCTCCCCACCCCAAAGCACCTTGTCCCCATGTCGATGGGGACAAGAGCCTCTTCCCCACAACCCTGGGCTGTGGTTGTGGGGGTCTGCGGGTGGGGGGCTTATCGGAATATGGAAACCCCCTTTAATAAGCCCCCAGATCCCGACCCCACCCTATGTGCATTAGTATCTGGTACATTGTACCCCTACTACTTCACCAAAAAGTGCCAAAAAAGAAAAAAAACACAGGAGACAATTAGGGGCGAGTCCTTTATTAAAAAAGAAAATTAAGTGTCCCCCGTTGTAATCCATCATCAATCACGCCACAGGACAGACCCCCCCCAAAAAAAAAAGTTGCAACAGTTCCTCCAAGGGAGGGCTCCCGCCGACTGGGCTTGGTTTGTTCTGACAGTTTATTCATATGGCAAGAAGGGGCCACTCGGTGAAGTACACACGTGACCCGCCCCCTCTGATGTCACATGACGTCAAAAGGGGTGGGGTCACTCGCTATTGTCACCGGGTGGCCCTGCCCTGTCATATAAATAATCTGTCAAAACTAACAGCGGGCAGACGACGGGAGCCCTCCCAATGGGGAGGAGCCGTCTGCACGCAATGCATTATGGGGTGCTCCATGGCAACAAAGTCACTGTGAACGCCCCATAATGTTCTACATTCGATGAATGGGTGAACGCCCGATGTTCGAGTCGAACTTATGATTCGACTTGAACCGTTGGGCCCATCCCTATATAGCACCAACAGTTTGTGCAGAACTTTACAATATAAAGGGAGACAACACAGCAACAATACAATATAATACAAAAGGGTTAGGAAAGCTCTGCTCTTGCAAGCTTACAATCTAATAGGGAGGGGCTGGTGGAACAAAAGGTAATACCTGTGAGCGATGAATTGATGGGAGAGATAGGAGATGTGGTTATTAGCTGAAGGCAGGATAGGCTCCCTGAAGAGATGAGTTTTCAGGGCTTGCTTAAAAGTGGACACAGTAGGAGATAGCTGGACAGATTAGGGTAGTGAGTTCCAGTGGATGTGAGACAATCATGGGAGGAGGAGACAAGGGAGCTAGAGAGCAGGAGGTCCCGGGAGGAGCGGAGAGGACAGTTTGGATGATATACAGAGAAAAGATTGGTGATGTAGCTCGAGGCAGAGTTGTAAATGATTCTTTGTTTGTTATTGTTAGTGTTTTGAATTTTATTTGTTGGGTAATGGGAAGCCAGTGGAGGGATTGGCAGAGAGGGGTGGCAGACACTGAATAGTTGATACGGTGGATGAGCCTGGTGGCAGTATTCATGATAGACTGAAGGGGTGATAGACTATGGAGAGGTAGGCCAGTGAGGAGGGAATTACGATAGTCAAGGCGAGAGATAACAAGTGAATGAATAAGTTGATATGTCAGTAGGTAGGTTAGTAATGCAAGAGGAGGCTGAAGGAGTGAAAAAGAACTTCCTATGCAAAGTAAACATTGGCCTATTTGCCATTCAACTGCTGTGGTTATGAGATCTTGCTGTTCCCTTGCCCATGGTTTCCCCTATTGACAACTTTTATTTACCTTTCCTTCATCCTACTGCTGCACAATTTTGCTGCAAGAAGTGAAAAAAGGCTGCCATGTAGAAGTTGAATTAATGACTTTGGGCTTACACAGAGATGGCAACTTTCTCTCTGCCCTCATGTGACAATGCAAGATGTCTAAGCAGCCGTTCACCTAGCAAAAACAATTAAGTATGCCATGTATAAGATCCTTATGTAACCACAATTGAAGTTAACCTATTGATTTGTTGTCATGGGCAAACCAGAGGCTCACATTAACAGTAGAGATTACTAGCAGAACTCTACATCTTACCTTGCTGTGTTAAACAATATGAAAACATTCTTGTATAGCAGTCTCACAATGTCAGCATCAATATTTTTGGACCATTTACCCATTTTTGATATGTTCAGTTGCACCTTTTATGGCTAATATCTTACCAGTAGGGATGAGCAAATCCAGTAAATTTCAGTTTGCAGGAGGTTTAGTAAATCAAGGATAAAAAACAGCTAAACACAAACATGGTGCTGAACCCAATTCATGTCTATGGAAATTAAATTTTTTGGGGGGTGTTTCAAGTCCAATTTACAAGTTTATGTTATATCAAATAATAGGGGTTCCACTTAAAGTGGTAGTAAAGTTGTGTCTGACATTTTTACCTACAGGTAATCTGAAGACGTCACAGGAAGTGACGAAACGCATCAGATGGAAGGCAATTTGCGAGAGGCCATGTTCCGTTGACCCGCAAGCAGGAAGCGAAGGTGCGCATCAGCGTTCGCGGTCACGGAACGATCACAGTTTTCTGCATTTGTTTTATGGTATTTGCACTGTGAAGTTTGGCCAATAAATCTTTTAAAGAGGTACACAATGAGTTTCCCTTTTTTCATCTGCACATGGAATGGTGACCGAGGAGAGAGGGAGAGGAAACAGAGGACACCAATATCCATAGGTCGGATTGAAGACCTAAAGCGCGCATGACTTCTCCACACCATACGGTTGGAGAGTCAAAGAGATCTGGTAAGCAGGGTCTAGTACCCTGAGTTATTATTTTCACCACTCAGCACTTAAGTACGGCATGAGCACTTTATGATTGAAAGAACTTGAAGAATATTTCTGAAAAAAGGATTGGAGCAATATTGTCACTGGACTGCACTGGCACTTTTATTGAAAACACGGACTGTATACCAATAATTTTGCACAAAGCACAGCACGTTTATGTTGTATATAATTTTGCAAATTTTGCATGAAATATTCATATTGTTATATTTGTATATGAAATTGCACATATCAGTTAGCATTTGTATTTATTAAGGAAAATAGGGGGAGCACTATTCGGCAAGCGCTGCTAGGACAGCAAAACATTCACATAAACCACAATCTTATAATAAAGCTGTCCTGTAAGTAAAATGAGTGGGCACCTCATGGCCATCCTGAACCATACCAGATCACATGCTCTCAACATTTAGAGGGTAACTTGCATAAGGGGTGCAAGGTTTTCCCCTTTTCCAGTCACCTTGTTGCCATGTTAAATGGCTTAATACCCACATCTTGTGCCTCCAAGTGCCTTCAACTGGCAATGTTTCCTTCACAAGTGACAGGTGCTGCTGGAATGTAAATCCAACAGCGAGGATCCTGGTTGACATTACTGACCAAATATAGTGATGACGCCCAGAATCCTAGCTGACTTGTGTACAAACGGAAGCTGGCTACTTCTCCTAAATTATAGATTTCTGGTTGGATGTGGTTTCGGTGGTTGAGCAAACTGGCCAAATACTCATGTTAAATCCAAAACTGAAGCCCGTCTATAATATACCGGTCTCTAGTTGATCTCTAGCTAAAGTCTTCTATACTGTATGAAAGGAGTTACTTTATAAAATCAAGACTAGAACTGTGTATAAAGGTATGAATAATTAAATAATTGCACCAAAAGACTAACATAGTCTTTTTGCTGAATTATAGGAGAAACTTAGCAGGTTGTTTGCAATATTCCTAGCAAAAAATTAGCATAACATCTTTAGGAATTGGTAAACTATCTACAAAACATTTTGCTCAATTATATGCACCTTTCCCCCAGTAAAGTAAAAATGAGTAGAGAAATGTGCTAAGGGGAGCTTTAGAAAGTGGGAAACATAAAAAAAAATTACCATTAAAAAATATAATCTGTTAGAATCAATTAAGTAAACTATATAAGCTATTATTTTATCTCACTATAATATTGTCACAAGTATGCAATAGTTATTTATTTACATTATTATTTATTTATATATTTATTTATTTCATTATTTCACAAGGTAACTATTTAATTGTAACACAACTTTATCATAAATCACAGTTTTTCATGACCATTGTTCTATCTCTGCCTTGAATGACTCTTTTTTCTGCTTTCCTTAAAGGAGAAATTATAGAATCTCAGGGTTAACTCTAGTTAGAAACTATTATAATCTAATTGAGCAATGACATGTAAGAAAATATCGAAAATTTACTTTTGCATTCAAAATTAAGCAAAAAAGAAAAAAAAAAAGATGTGCATGAAATAAATTCAAATAACCACGTTTCACACAAGTAGAAATATCCAGCAACACTCTCAAATGGAGTCACAACTTCTGTTTCTTCCCTGAATAAAGGGCTTGAGGCCCTGCGTCAGTGAGGTATCATCCCAGAACACACACCACCCCTGACCTCAGGGGCTCAACCAACCATGCTACAAAATGATTGGCAAACATTCCTCTAAGAAGCACAACAGCAGAGGCTCATAATCTATTGAGTCACACAACCTTTCAAGTTTCATTCCTCCTGTCACAGAGAAGTTCTGTTTACCTTCCTGTTTTCCCCCACCATATTAGCAGGTTCACATGCTCATGGATCTATTGTTAGATCCTCTTCTTGTGGTTACTTTATGTTGTTTTTGTTTTTACTTATAGTGTGTCTTTTTCCTATAACCCTCTTTGGTACATTCAACACCTCTGTTTAACCTGCATCCACATCTGCTCAAACCCATGCTCTTGCCTTCCTCACACTCAAAGAAGATGACATACTTCTGCCCCTCCATGAGCTGGCTACACAGGAGCACCAAGGCCTCCACTATTTTGGAAGAATATCCCCCTTGCTGCCCTCTTCTTCACCACAACCGTGAGTAACCCACCAACACTACCACTCACTCCTACAACATACTATACACCCCCAATGCAAATTAACTGCCTTTCACCGAATGCTAGAGGGCTGAATCATCCAGCTAAACAATTCTCCCTGTGGACAGAAGTGGCTAAACATAGGGCTGAGATTCTGAGTGTTTAGGAAACTCATTTCTCAGCATCTCAGACGGGGGGTCTGAGATGCTGAGAAATGAGTTTCCTAAACACTCAGAACTCAGAGAGTGCTCCCACAGGAACTACCCACATGTGTCTCTGGCTTCTGCCCAAGAGAAAAAGAGAGGTGTCCTCCTAGCTATTAAGAACACCCTGGCTTTCCAACTCAAGGAATCAGTTCTAGACACGGAGGGCAGATGCATTATCCAAGCCTGTGACATCAATAAGCATCCATGCACCTTAGTGGCATTGTATGCCCCGAATTCACATCAACTCCGCTTTCTATGTAAACTTTTCTACTGTATAAATGCCATCAGATATGGCAACCTCCTCATGTGCAATGACTTTAACCTATATATATATAAAAACAAAGTTATTCATCAATTTTGGCCGATATATATTCTTCCTCATATTTGTGGTAAAAAAATCACGATCGGTATTTATTGATTGGTTTGCGCAAAAGTTGCTGCGTTTACAAACCATGAGAATTGATTTATGGAGTTTTTACTATTTGTTTTACTAGTAATGGCAGTGATCTGTGATTTTTATCAGCACTGCAATATTGCAGCGGACATGTCGGACATTTTTGACACTTTTTTGGGACCAATGACATTTATACAGCGATCAGAAATTTAAATATCCACTGATTACTGTAAATGTAATTGGCAGGGAAGGGGTTAACCTACAGGAAGGGATCTAGGAGTTAACTGTGTTCCCTAGGTGTGTTCTAACTGTGAGGGGGCTGGGCTGCCAGGGGCATCAGCGATCTAACTTATCCCAGTGACAGGGATCAGTAGATGTCGTACATGCTGCCTGACAGAGCTGGGAACCGTTGTGTTTACATCGGTGGATCCCCCTTATTCCTCTGTGCCAGACAATCGTGGCTCGCCAGCAGACATCGCGGCTCGCCGGCGGACATCGAGTCCGCCCTACCCACAGCCATACTGCTAGAAAGTGTGGCGGGCATGAGAGCGGGCATGAGAGCGTGCCATCGGCGGTGCGCTCCTGCCCACTAGCCGCACATGCATGAGCTGCCATTTATAAGCAGCAATTCATGGCATTCTGCCACATTGCAGCAGTAAATGTATGCGAGCCGGTCATTAACCGGTTAAATAGCTACATAAAAATTGGTCTTTGGGTGTTAATTGTGCCCATGAAACCTATACCAAAAACATTCTTCCAGATGAAATGACTGAACACCCTCAAAGCTAGGCAGCCTTGAAGTCTTGCAGAGATTCCACATCCCAAAAACACTTAATCAGTGACATCGGCTTCAGGGGCTTAATAGCTGGTAAACCAGGACTGATTCATTTTGATAAAAGTCAAACGGTCCATGGAGTCTGTGGACAGACACATTCTATGATCAGTAACAAAACCTCCTGCAACACTGAATGCCCATTCTGAAAGCACACTGGATGCAGGGCAGCCCAACAACTCAATATCATGCTGGGCAAGTTCTAGCCAGTGGTCTATTCTCATGACCCAGTAAGCCAGTGGATCTTCAACTGGTAATCGTCCACCATGTGATGCAGACACTGCCAGTGGAATGTGGAAGCTGACAGCCCTGGGCAGCAAGGACTAATTCTGAAATGCATCACTTAGGCGGATGCCTTCTCCAACGCTCCTCTCTTGACCAAGAGAAGAGTCAAAACTATGTTATCCATGACACTGTAACCTACTGGAGTTGGGAAAAACGTTCAATAAAATCCTCTTTAAAGTGTCTTCCAGAAATGTAATCTGCACTCTCTGTGGGGATGGGATGAGTACTGAAACCTTCCCCTTATAACAGTGGCCAAGAAGGATTGACAACCAGTAATGATCCTTCTCCTTTATGCCACGTATTCTTGGGTCCTTTCGCAGGCTTTGAAACATGAGGTTGCCACAAATTTGCAGAGGCTTGAGAAGCAGATTCCTCGGGGTCACTCAGGATGACAGCATCTAGAACTTCCTCCTCCCAGCCACGTACCACTCCCAAGGGTCCTGGGGTTGGAAAGCCATTGCTTACAGATTGACACATGTCTTCCTCTTCTTCGAAGCCTACAAAACTGCCAGAATCCTTCTCCTCATCCTCCTCCCCTCTCTCCTCCTGTTTGTTCTGTGACATAAGAATGATGGTGTCTGGATAAAGTGGGCCTTGAGAGGAAAGAAAGTTCTCCTCTTCCTCCTGTCTCCATTGCCCTGTCCATAATGCCACACAGAGTCTGCTCCAGCAGGAACACAACAGGGATTGTGTCAGTGATGCACGCACTGTCACTGCTCACCATCCTTGTGGCCTCCTCAAATGGTGACAGTACAGTGCATGCATTCTTAATGATCAGCCATTGGCGTGGGAAAAAAAAGCCCAGGTGGCTTGAGCCTGTCATCATGCCGTACTCGTACAGGTACTCGTTGACAGTCCTCTGCTGCATGTATAGCCGATTCAACATTGCCAAAGTCGATTTCCACCTTGTGGGCATGTCACAGTTTACGGGCAGGTAGAATTCCCGCTGAATTTCAGCCAACCGAGCACTGGCTGACTGCCTGAAATGGCTACAGACTCTTCTGGCCAGCTTTAATACATTTTCCAACCCTGGGTACGTATTTAGGAAATGCCGCATCACCAAATTGAGGACATGTGCCAGGTATGGCACATGTGTCAACTTTCCCTGTCTAAGAGCAGATAGGAGGTTTGAGCTATTATCGCACATTACCATTCCTGGATTTCAGCTGGCGTGGTGTGAACCACCTCTGATGTTCATAGGACAATTCTGCAGAGGAGAGCATGGAGGTGGGGGAGGAGGACGATGAGGAGAAGGTAGAGCTCACAGGTCTGGCATCATCATCACCAGCTGTATGGAGATGTGGGGGCACAACAAGCTGCAGCACCGAGCCCTGTCCTGCATCCTTCCGAGTTGCAAGCAGTGTTACCCAGTGTGCTGTAAACCAAATATATTGTCCCTGCCCTTGCTTGCTGGACCACATGTCAGCAGTAAGGTGGACTTTGCGGCTGACTGCCTTGCCCAATGATGCCAGAACATTCCCTTCCACATGATGGTAGAGAGATGGAACCGTCTTATGCAAAAAGTAGTAGCAAAAACAAACAAAAAGGGAGGGCACAAATGCGTAGTGCATTACCTTTAAAATATGTCACAATTTATTAAAAAGCCAAAAACATACTCACAAACATGAGTGAATACAGCTCATGTCATGTAAACTTCAATGATGTGGACATCAAGCCTCAGCGGTTGGTTGGAAAGCTAACGCGTTTCAGGACACAAGCCCCCTTCCTCAGAGCTGATCCAACACCTTGAGGGCACCTTATTTATATATAGACTTTCTTGTGCATCATCTTTAGGAGAGGCTTTATTCAGGGATGACAGCCATGCAGACCAATTTGATGCAGTGTGCGGCATATGGTCTGAGCACTGACAGCCAGACCCCCCACCCCTTCATCTTCTGCAGCAATGCTGACAGCACTCATATTTCCCAAAGACAACCTCTGAATATGATGCTGAGCACATGCACTCAACTTCTTTGGTCGACCATGGTGAGACCTGCTCTGAGTGGAACCTGTTCTGTTAAACCACAGTATGGTCTTGGCCACAGTGCTGCAGCTCAGTTTCAGGGTCTTGACAATCTTCTTATAGCCTAGGCCATCTTTATGTAAGTCAACAAGTATGTCAGCATTTGAAGTCTCAAACATACAAAATACAATGTTTCAGTAAGTAATACAAGCATCTGAAAAGGAGAGATTGAAGGAAACAGAACACCATGGAGCTAGGGATGTGATAGAACATATGTATACCAAATTGGATTCAGAAAAAATATGAAGTATCTACCTAAGGTTCTGAAGGAACCACTTCAGGGAAATAGGTAGAGTTGTCTCATACCTCCCAAACCTTATTAAACCGGGATGCTGAGCCATCAGTTAGTGCAGTCAAATGTTCCATTCTAAGTATGTCGGCTATAACAGATAGGATTTGGGAACATATAGGTGGAGAAGTGGACAACCAGCAGCATGGTATAACTCATTTAGCCGCTAGCAAAATAAAAGCCATCAGCCTCCTAGAAGATTTGGATACACATGGGAAGGCCATCAGGGCCCGGGGATTTGTGTGATGGCAAATGTCAAATGTGAAATCAGTAACCAGAGACAGATCAAAAAAAGACCTGAAAAAATAAAAAACAAAAAAGTAACATTAGTGAGAGGCCTGAGGAGTACATTACACTCAGGGGTTCAAGGCCAATGCCCTGGACAGTGCAGAGGAGCATGATGGCCCACAAGATCTAACAGATAGGCCCCATCATCTTTTCCAAAAATTATATAAAGTAAGCAAACATAAGGTGGAAACAACCAAACAATTAGTGATATTGCAAATAACAATTGTGAACCCATCGGTAAGAGATCAAGACTCAGAAACTAGATTCTGCAACACATGGATGGAGGCAGATCATCTATGTACATGTAGAGCCACAAGATGATCAGAATGAAACAGTTAGGTGGGATATCTGGAAGAAGTAGCATGTTGGGGAGTAGAAAAACCTTTCTGCAATCTCTGCCGTACTGGGGTCCAGGTATTGGGAGTGAGTATCCCTTTAAAGATGGCCCTTCAGCAGCTGAAGGGGGATCTGTGGGCTCTAGCGGGGCCTCCTGAGTACCCAAGGCTGGGGATTGCAGCCTAAGCAAGAAATGATCCATAGGCTGAGGCGACCGGGGCTCCATGTAAGGCTGTGATATGTTCTTTTGAAACCCAATCCTACCCAAGGGTTTCCCAGATGCTTCCAGAGGGGGATGGCGTGGCTTCTGTAGCATTATAAGCAGTCAATGCCGTGCAGGAGCTTCAGAAGAAAGGACGGGGACCAGAGCTGGAGTGTCACACATCCGCCATCTTACATGCCATGCATGCACCCCCTATGCAGTCCAGGTTTTACTGAAACATATTACCTGTTGTAACTGCTATTTTCTTTGCCTGATATGTGGTGATGATTTTCTGTATACATTCCAGATGTGTACCTATCATATTCTGTTTATTTGTATCTTGCAAACTTTTCAATAAAAATGTATTGTCAAGAAAAAAAATTAAAATAATACATTTAATAATACCTTTAGTGGCAAAAATAAACAGATGATTCTTGGCAATTGCAACACTTTATGCATGTATTTGTAAAACTTTCCTCATGTCTACTTTTCCTGAAGACAAGAAATACCCCATAGATAGAGTTGAGCGGAAACCTGGATGTTTGGGTTCGTCTGGTTCGGCCGAAATTCGCGGAAACGTTCAGGTTCGGTACCGAACTTGACCCAAACTTTTGGGCACTAAAATGGCTGTAAAAAAGTCCTGGAAAGGGCTAGAGGGCTGCAAAAGGAAGCAAAATGGGGGTAAGGAGTAGGACAAGTGCCCTACAAACAAATGTGGATAGGGAAATAACTTTAAATCACAAAAAAAAAAAATGGGAGGAGGAGGTGGATGTGGAGCAGGAGCCTAGAGGTTAACTAGGCCGTGACCGTGGCAGTGTAGGTGGAAGTGGCGGTGATGGAGGAGGAGGTAGCCAACACTGTTATTTGTTTGTTTGGTTTTTTTTCTAATTGGGGTAGCCCCCAAAATATTGAGACATATTAAAAAAAAACAAGTATACCAATGGCTGTGTGAGGCCGCTCTAAATGTCTATTCTGCACAAGGTACAGACAAGTCTTGTGGGATCCATGCCTGGTTCATTTTAATAAACGTTAGCTTGTCCACTTTGGCTGAGGACAGGCAGCTGCGCTTGTCTGTGATAACGCCCCCTGCCGTGCTAAACACACGTTCAGACAATACACTGGCTGCAGGGCAGGCCAGCACCTCCAAGGCATAAAGGGCAAGCTCAGGCCATGTGGCCAATTTGGAGACCCAGAAGTTGAATGGAGCAGACCCATCAGTCAATACGTAAAGATGTGTGCACACATACTTTCCACCATGTTGCTGAAATGCTGCCTCCTGCTAAGACATTGAATATCAGCTGGTGGTGCTGTTTATTGTGGCGGGCTGCTGAGAAAGCTTTTCCACATTTCAGCCATGCTAACCCTGCCTTCTGAGGTGCTGGCAGTGCCACAGCTGCGTTGGCAACCTCTTCCTCCTCCTCCGCCTTCGCCTTGTGCTTCCACAGAGCCCCCCGGTGTCATTTGGGAATGTCCTCAGCAGCGCGTCTACCAGCGTGCGCTGGTAGTCGCTCATCTTCCGATCACGCTCCAGTGAGGGAATTAAGGACGGCACATTGTCCTTGTAACGGGGATCCAGCAGGGTGGCCACCTAGTAATCGGCACAAGTTAAAATGTGGGAAACTCAGCTGTCGTTGAGCAGGCACTGCAGCATGTAGTGAGATGGACACACACTGGTGACGTCACTGGCCTGTGCCCACTGTTAGTGTCTCAAGCCTCGTTTTGTGCCAGGCTGCCCAGAGGCAAAGACAAGCTGCCCTCTGTGGGAGGTGTATCATCTGTGTCCTCTGTATCCTCCCAGCCACGTTCCAGTGATGCCCAGGAGCTGCATTGGGTACCACCCTGCTGTGAACACGGTTCCTCCTCCTCCTCATCCTCCAGAACTGTGCCTCTAAGTGTAATATGCACAGTTTATTTATGAGAACATCAGGATAAAAATACTCACATTTAGGCTGAGTAAAATAGGCATGAAGGTGCAGTCCAGGGTGGTAGTCACTTAAGGCAAGGTCCGGGTGCAGCTGGTAACAGCACAGGCAGGTTAGGAGGAAGCCGTTCGGAGCAGTGAGATGGACACACACTGGTGACGTCACTGGCCTGTGCCTGCTGTTTGTGTCTCAAGCCTCGTTTTGGAGCCCGCTGGCTGTTTCCATCTCACTGCTCCGAATGGCTTCCTCCTAACCTGTCTGTGCTGTTACCAGCTGCACCCGGACCTTGCCTTAAGTGACTACCACCCTGGACTGTACCTTCATGCCTATTTTACTCAGCCTAAATGTGAGTATTTTTATCCTGATGTTCTCATAAATAAACTGTGCATATTACACTTAGAGGCGCCTCTTTTCCTTTGTCTTTTCAGCGTTGGAGTTTGGTTCTGCTCTGTTTCTGGATGGCTGCCTAAAGTGTCCATGGACTTATAGACTGATATCTGCCTATTGATATACGGTTACAATTTCCCTATTATCATATTACATGTGTAATGTGTGTACATACTCTGAGCTATATTTACATTTATGTTTTTTTTTTTATAACAGTATGCAAATTCCCATAATGTTGCCCGTATTACAAATTTGACCCATCTACGGGTTTTCGTTTTCATTTCCACTAAAGACACATGCATGGTTGTGCGCTTACACCCACCTTGTGTTTCCTCCAGAACTGTGCCCTGGCTTGACATTTTTTTTACCTGACCTATGCTGGTGCAGGAACCCACCCTCCGAGCCACTTGTGAATGACTGGCCTGATAACCATGGAAATGACCCCTCTTCCTCCTGTGCCACATCCTCTTCCATCATCGCCAAAGTGTTTTTTCAAGGAGACATAGAAGTGGGATAGTAACGCTGAGAACAGCATCATCGGCACTGGCAATGTTGGTGGAGTACTCGAAACACCGCAATATGGTACACAGGTCTCACATGGAGGCCCACTCGTTGGTGGTGAAGTGGTTCTGTTCCGCAGAGCAACTGACCTGTGCGTGCTGTAGCTGAAACTCCACTATTGCCTGCTGCTGCTCGCACAGTTTCTCCAGCATGTGCAAGGTGGCGTTCCACCTTGTGCGCTCGTCGCATAGGAGGTGGTGAGCGGGAAGGCTGAAGTTCCGTTGCAGCGCAGACAGGCGAGCAGCAGCAGGGTGAGAACGCCGAAAGCATGCACTGACGGCCCGCACTTTCTGCAGCAGCTCTGACATATCTGGGTAGTTTTTTAGAGATTTCTGCACCACCAAATTTAGCACATGCGCCAGGCAAGGGATGTGCGTCAAACCGGCTAGGCCCAGAGCTGCTACGAGATTTTGCTCATTATCGCACACCACCAGGCCGGGCTTGAGGCTCAGTGGCAACAACCACTCATCGGTCTGTTGTTCAATGCCCGTCCACAGCTCCTGCACAGTGTGGGGTTTATCCCCCAAACATATCAGTTTTAAAACAGCCTGCTGTCATTTCCCCCTAGATGTGCTGAAGTTGGTGGTGAAGGTGTTACGCTGAGCGGATGAGGAAGTGGTAGAGGAAGAGGAGGAGGAGGCAACCGGAGGCTAAGAGAAATGTCCTGCAATCCTCGGTGGCGGAAGGACATGTGCCAAATGGCTAGCCGCCTCAGGCCCACCCGCCTCTACATTTGCCCAGTGTGCAGTTAGCGAGATATAGCGTCCCTGCCCCTGCTTACTGGTCCACATATTAGTAGTTATGTGGACCTTGCCACAGATGGTGTTGCGCAGCGCACACTTGATCTCGTCCCCGACTTGTTTGTGCAGTGAAGGGATGGCTCGTCTGGAAAAGTAGTGGCGGCTGGGAACCACTGTGGGACAGCCACCGCCATCAGGTTTTTAAAACTGTCCGTGTCCACCAGACGGAATGACAGCATTTCAAAGGCCAGGAATTTTGAAATGCTGACATTCAGGGCCAGGGATCGCGGGTGGGTAGGGGGGTACTTCCTCTTTCTCTCCAGTGTTTGGGAGATGGACAGCTGTAAGCTTCCATTGGACCGTGTGGAAATGCTTGGGGACTGTGGCGGACATGGTGGCGTTGTTGTCACATTGTCTGTTTGCTGGGTGGCAGGTGACACTGGCACTGTAGAGGTGGAGGAAGAGGCAGAGGCAGCAGCAGACGATGAAGCAGGAGGAGACCGAGAACTTTCTTGGATTTTGAGGTACTTATTCCACTGCAGCAAGTGCTTTGCATTTGGATGCCTGGTCATGGAGGTTGTGCTCAGGTTTAGAACATTTGTGCCTCGCTTCAGCCTCTCATTGCACAGAGTGCAAACCACTTGTGTCTTGTAGTCAGCACATTGTCTGAAGAACTGCCATGCCGGGGAAAGCCTTGCAGCTGCCTTTGGTGTGCTAGGTCCCTGGGTGCAGTGGGTAGTAGCAGGCATACTGTCTAGGGGACGCTTGCTCCGCTTTTGCAACCTGCTTCCTCTTTTGCTGTACTGGTGCCTCTGTGCGACCACCACCCCTTCCTCCAAACTCGCATGACCTTCATTCCATGTGGGGTCTAGGACCTCATCATCCTCCACATCATATTCCACCCACTCTTCACCACTGCCCTCCTTGTCAGTCTGCACACTGAGGAAAGCTGCGGCAGTTGGCACCTGTGTTTCATCATCATCAGAGACATTCTGCGGTGGTGTTTCCATGTCCTCATCCTGCAACAGAAGTGGTTGGGCATCGGTGCACTCAATGTCTTCCACTTCTGGGGAAGGGCTATGTGGATGGCCCATGGAAAGCACACCAGTAGAGTCATCAAAAAGCATAAGAGACTGCTGCATGACGTGGGGCTAAGACTGCTTGGCTGATTTACAAGGGGCTGAGGAAAAAGACAAATGGCCATGGGGTTCAGGTGCCAACTCTGAGCTTTCATCAAGGGACCGGGTGGGAGACAATGTGAAGGAACTGGAGGCATTGTCAGCCACCCAATGTACTATCGCCTGTACTTGTTCTGGCCTCACCATTCGTTCAGCGCCATTTGGGCCTACCATATAACGTTGAAGGTTCTGTCGGCTACCTGAGGAAGGTGTTTCACTTGTACATGTAGCTGGCACAGATCGATCACGTCCTATCCTTTCAACAGGAGCTTCAGCAACACCACCAGCAGCACCATGACCACGACCACATCTCTTATTTGACCCTCTCCTCATTCTGGACACAAATGTACTATGTAGCACTATTTATTAATACTAAAAAAAAAGAATAATAAATTATTATTTTTAAAAAAAAAAAAAATAAAATTGTAGATGCACTTTTTATTTTTGTGCAAGAAATGCACCGCTCACACCAGCAGCAGGAACCTCTCCCTACACCAGTATGAGATGATTTTAGAACAATCGATAATCTGTCTTTCACAGCACCAACAGGAACCTGTCCCTACTGCAGTATGAGATGATTTTAGAACAATAATCTCCCCCTCACAGCACCGACAGGAACCTCTCCTTAATGCAGTAGTAGATGGTTTTAGAATGATAAATTCTCCCTCAGAGCACCAACAGGAACTTGTCCCTAATGCAGTAGGAGATGGTTTTATAACGATAAACTCTCTCTCAGAGCACCAACAGAAACCTCTCCCTAATGCAGTAGTAGATGGTTTTAGAAGGATAAACTCTCCCTCAGAGCACCAACAGGAAACTCTCCCTACTGCAGTAGTAGATGGTTTTAGCATGATAAACTCTCCCTCAGAGCACCAACAGGAACCTCTCCCTAATGCAGTAGTAGAGGTTTTAGAACGATAATCTCTCCCTCTGAGCACCAACAGGAACCTGTCCCTAATGCAGTAGTAGATGGTTTTAGAATGATAATCTCTCCCTCAGAGCACCAACAGGAACCTCTCCCTAATGCAGTAGTAGATGGTTTTAGAATGATACTTTCTCCCTCAGAGCACCAACAGGAACCTGTCCCTAATGCAGTAGTAGATGGTTTTAATGCACGTGCTCAGTGTCATATCCAGAGGTTGTCTTTGGGAAATAGGCATATGCGTGCTGCCAGCATTACTGCAGAGGTTGAAGGGCTGAGGGTTCAACCTGTCAGTGTTCAGACCATATGCCGCACACTGCATCAATTTGGTCTGCATGGCTGTCATCCCAGAAGGAAGCCTCTACTAAAGATGATGCAGAAAGCCTGCAAATAGTTTGCTGAAGACAAGCAGACTAATCACATGGAATACTGGAACCATGTCCTGTGGCCTGATGAGACCAAGATAAACGTATTAGGTTCAGATGGTGTCAAACGTGTGTGGCGGCAACCAGGTATGGATACAAAGGCAAGTGTGTCTTGCCTACAGTCAAACATGGTGGTGAGAGTGTCATGGTCTGTGGGAACCGGTCAAGTAGTCGAAATAGGAGTCGAAGAAATTGTTCTGTCACCAGGAGAACCTCCACACAAACACTAACCTTATGACGGGACACCGGGTCAGAGGCTACCCTCTCCTAGTATGAGACGAAGTCATACAGTGTCATATACAACCGTAAGTACCAAGGGAGTTACTTGACATTGAGGGGTCACGGTCGTCGTGAGTACATCGGTGTCTGGTACTGTGAGAGTGGTGGTACAAACTGACATCCGTTCTGTGTGAACGGAAACATAGGTATGGACCAACGGCGGTG
>BLSH010302903.1:889845-900452 GCA_018402905.1 Glandirana rugosa | reverse complement strand
TCCTGGCACCTGGCACGTGTGTTGTGGCACCTTTATGTCGTTTGAAGCACTGAAGAGCACAATTATCACTTTTATGTTTTTATTCGCCACCAATTTGATGGACATTAATGGACTTTGTTTAATTTAGGATCTGAAATATCCATCTCAGACCATTGGTCGACGTGTATATATTAACAATTATTCACTTATTTGTACACCTATTACCCATATGTTTTAATATGTTTAACACATAAGGTTGGCGCTTATATATTTTTGTTTATTGTAAACCCTCACAGTTACTCTTGTTGGGTGCAGGAACAGGCCCTGCAGTTTTAATTTATATTAAAAATTGTAATGACATGCCCCAGTCAAACAGTTGCAGAAAAACTGGGCCATTGGTGTTGGTGCTGGCAGAACACTGTAATACCTAGCAGTTACTCTCGTTGAAAGCATAAACAGGCCCTGCAGTTGTAATTTATTTTTAAAAAAGTGTAATGACATGCCCCAGTCAAACAGATGCATAAAAATTGGGCCATGGGTGTTGGTGGGGCCAGAACACTGTAACCCCTCACATTTACTCTTGTTGGAAGGAGAAACAGGCTCTGCAGTTGTAATTTATTTTAAAAATTGTAATGACATGCCCCTGTAAAACAAGTGCAGAAAAATTGGGCCTAGGGTGTTGGTGGTGGCAGAACACTGTAAACTCACAGTTACTATTGTTGAGCACAGGAACAAGCCCTGCTGTTAATTTTTTATAAAAAATTGTTATGACATGCTCCTGTAAAACAGGAGCATAACATAACAGACCATCTGCCTTCACCTATCTTATTAGAATGCATGTGCTTGCACTGTAGGGTCTCTTACAAGTCAGAGATAGGACTACAGATCACAGGGTGCCTTGGCAGGGCCTGTAGCTTATGCACGCATTTGCAAATTTGTGCAACTAAACTCCTGTTTTTAAACGCATACTGTTAGACAGGTTAATTTGGTTAGTCACAGCAGGCCAGTAAGTAGAGCTTGGTACTTGCCTTGGATTTATCCCTGGCCCTTGTCTTTTCTGTTTGTTGCTCTCCAATGCTCCTTCCTGCAAAGGCCAGTTATAGGTGTAGGCAGTGGACATTGTTTGGTATGTTTGATTTTTGGTCAGGCAATGCATTGACATCTTTGCAGCCACTGTGCTATATACTGGGTGTTCAATGTGCCCCTGCACCTTTAAAGAGGGGTGGGGCCCCCTCCAGACCATCTGCCTTCACCTATCTTATTAGAATGCATGTGCTTCCACTGTGGAGTCTCTTACAAGTCAGAGATAGGACTACAGATCACAGGGTGCCTTGGCGGGGCCTGTAGCTTACGCATGCATTTGCAAATTTGTGCAACTAAACCCCTGTTTTTAAATGCATACTGTTAGACAGGTTAATTTGGTTAGTCGCAGCTGGCCGGTAAGTAGAGCTTAGTACTTGCCTTGGATTTATCCCTGGCCCTTGTCTTTTCTGTTTGCTGCCCTCCAATGCTCCTTGCTGCAAAGGCCAGTTATAGGTGTAGGCAGTGGTCATTGTTTGGTAGGAGAGAAGAATATTTTAACCGAGGAAAATTGAGCATGTAAAGCATGCCATAGTTGAAGGAATTGATAGAACCAATTTGATTACAAATAAAACCTCCCCTTAACTCTTGAAAGAATTTAAGTAAACCGTTCCTATACAGCTGAATTAAAGTGGTTACTCCAGATTTCTCCCATCTCTGAAAACCCCTGAGAGCCGGAAGGTCAGGGAGACTATCATTGCCCTAGATAGGGGTGTATCTAGTTGGATAGGAGAAAGCCATCATTTTCTTGACTGTTTCCCATATTTTACATATTAACTTAAAAGTGGGCATAGTGGTAACGAGACACCTCCCTTAGCCCCTTCTAATACATAAAGTGGTGCCTGGCCATTAAATATGTAGTAGAGAAGACGTTGAGCAGGAGAAGATAGCTGCTCCAGGTCCCATCCCGCACAGTGCTGTAGTTGGGATGCGATAAAATATATCCTCGGATTGGTAACTGCCAATCCCCCTGCATTTTTGGGGTGTTGAAGAACCTCCAATTTAATGTGAGGGGTTTTATTCCTCCATATTAATCGTCTAAATATATTATTGATCCTATTAACCGGTTCCCAGCCGTGCGCTGTATATTTACTGCTGCAGAGTGGCAGCGTCCCACGAATTGCCATATATAAGCGGCGGCTCGCACGTGCAGGAGTGTGCCCGCAGCTCAGGCAGAACGATGTCCACTGGTGAGCTACGATGAACTGCCAGAGTGAAAGAACGGGGAACCGCCGATGTAAACTTGGCGGTTCCCCGCTCTGTCAGTGGGCATGTAAGAGATCTACTGATCCCTGTCACTGGGATCAGTTAGAACTCATATTCCCATGGTAGCCCAGCCCCCTCACAGTTAGAACATGCCTAGGGAATACAGTTAACCCCTAGATCTCCCCCTGCAGGTAAACCCCTTCACTGCCAATGACATTTATACAGAAATCAGTGGATGTTTACATTTCTGATTGCTGTATAAGTGTCATTGGTCCCAAAAAAGTGTCAAAAATGTCCGACATGCCCGCCCCAATACCAAAGTCCCGATAAAAATCGCAGATCGCCACCATTACCAGTAAAAAAAAAGTAAAAGCGCCAGAAATTAATTCTCATGGTTTGTAAACGCTGCAATTTTGTGCAAACCAATAAATAAGCACTGATTGTTATTTTTTTTACCAAAAATATGAAGAAGAATATAAATCGGCCAAAACCGATGAATACATTTGTTTTTTTTTTTGTTTTTTTTATTTGTATTTTAGCAAAGAGCAAGAAATATTGTTTTTTTTTTTTTTTGCAAAATTGTCGCAATTGTTTTGTTTATAGTGGTGATCAGAAATGACACAGAGGTGAACAAAGACCAACAAAAGAAAGCTCTATTTGTGGGAAAAAAAGGATGCAAATTTTGTTTGGGTACAACGTTGCACGACCGTGCAATTGTCAGTTAAATTGACGCAGTGCCGAATCACAAAAAGTGCTCTGGTCCTAACATGGGAAATCCTTCCGGGGATGAAGTGGTTAAAGATCAATAAGGGTATCCAAATAGGGGCATTGTGTAAAAGATAGAGAAGCTGAGGCATCCATACCATCTTAATTAAGTTGATGTGGCCTACTAGTGAGAGGGGGAGCTTAGTCCAGGTTTTACTTTGCTCTTGGAATCTGGTAAGTAAAAGAAGTATATTGTCTTCAATATACGTCTGAGGGGAGTCAGGCATAGTTATACCCAGGTACTTTATGGAAGATACTACCCTAAGATGAGACAATGTAGGGGGCAGTGAGTCCAAAAGGGGATCCAGAGGTAATAACACAGATTTCTCCCAGTTTATGCCTAACCCTGAAAACCTGACAAAATCTTTGAGATATTTCATTACTGCCAGCAAAGATGAACAAATGTTGATCAAGTATAGAAGAACATTGTCTGCATACAATGATATCTTTTCCTCCATATTTCCTCTAATCAGACCAGTAAGGTCGGAGGAGGCTTGTATAAAGCAGGCCAGGGGCTCTATGGCTAGGGCAAATAGCAGGGGGGACAGTGGACAAAGTCTGAAACTAGAGGATTGGCATCCAATGCTAGAAAAGCATGATCCGAGTAGTCTGAAACCGGCACCAACCTGCATATTTAAGTATGCACGTCTGATATTGCTGTTGACATATTAGACATGTAAATCCTACCTGGTCTGAATGAAAAATATACTTAATAACCCAATTTAATCTAGTAGTGAGCATTTTATCAAGAATTTCAACATCTGTAGATAATAGGGAAATTGGTCTGTAGGATTAAGGATATAGCAGGTTTTTATCCTTTTTAGGTATCACTACTATAACGGACTGGCTCATAGAGTCTGGAAGCCGGCCCCTATAAAAGGCCTCATTTAATGTATTAAGAAGGGCTGGAAGCAATTGCTTATTATATGTTTTATAGATCTCAATTGGGAGACCATTAATCCCTGGTGCTTTAGAGTTGAAAAAGCTAGCCACTGCACTAGTTCTTGTAGAGTAAATGGGGCATTAAGAGTCTCCCTCTCTTTCAATGGGAGAACCGGGATATTAATAGTGGCCAGATAGGCAGATAGCTAGGCTGAGGTATAATTGGCCCTAGAAGTATATAAATCTTGTTAATAGGACTGAACACAATGGAACTAGTCTGATTAGTAATCTTCCACTCTCCGTTTATTATGGCATGGGTGGGATTAGATCGGGACCATACTATCTGGGCCAATAACCTACCATTCGCCTCTCCCTCAGCCCAGCTAAGTCTTTTCTGAAAGAATAATTTATTCCTTGCTCTGCTTTCCAACAGTTCAGTCAATCTTCTTTGGCAGGATAGCCATTCCTGTTGGCCATCCAATGAGGGGTCCTGAATATGCATGGCTTCTGCCGTAGAGGTGTCAGCCTTTGCAAGTTACAGCTCAGTCTCTACGGGAAGCAGTTTTAATAGCACAATTTTTTAAATTAACAATCTCAAACAAAGGCATTAAGAGCATCCCATACCACTCATAGGGAGGCAGAATCCAGATAGTGGGACCAAAATTCCTCAATCTGGATTGGGATACCATCTTCTTTGGGAAATAGCTCAAGCCAAAAGGAGCTCAGCCCCCATGGCATATTAGACACCCGATGCCCTGATATTAGAGTGACTAAGAAAGCAGAGTGGTCTGGGATTCCACAGGGTTCAATATTTACATCAACTAAACATGGAACAAGATCAGTAGAGCACAGAACCAGATCAATTCTTGAAAGAGAATTGTGTGTTTTGGAATAACATATGTAGGCACATTCTTCCGGATTTAACCACCTCCACATGTCATATAACCCTACTTCTTTACATAGTCTTCCAAGAGGGGAAAGATATTCAGAGGTCATTGATCTTGGAGCTGGGCAACTATCCCACTTTACATCAATTACATTATTAAAATATCCAAGTACCAAAATTGGTATCTGGGAGGAAGTCCCTGCACATAACATAAGCTGACAAAGTACTTCTGGATTGTATTGGGGAGGTATGTACCAGTATATATCAGCAAATATTAATTTGAGATCATCCATCTTACATTCTAAAAAAATATATTTGCCATTTTCGTCCACCATGGTCCTACTACAGGAAAACAAAATGCCCGTATAAAGTAAAATAGAAACACCCCTTGAATGGGAGGTAAAAGCAGAATGATCCCCACTCAATCCTCCATACCTCACCCTTACCTCCCACCCCTTCCTATTCCACCCTACCTCAAGCCTATACCCAACATGACAAACCGATAACACAACCGCCGTGACAGAAACAATGCCTGGGGAAGATATCCCCAGACACCAGGCTACAATCACCCCTACCCAGGAACTAACTATCTATCCCATCCAGAACTCTAACCCCCTCAACTATGCTCTATAACCCAAAAGAACGAGTTAACGCCTAACGACTTATAGACCCGAGATTAAAGGTTACATACAAAAGCTCGACCTACTAAATAAAAAAGGCTCACACCCTAACTGTCCAAAAAAAAACCTTGTCTAAGACTACCGAGACACCCATAAGGACACTGCCTATATCACTTGACTAATATACCATAAACAAGACAAACTGGGATGCTATTACTCCTCAATGTTTCTGTCATCTTTCATATGCTGGTTGTTACCAGTTATTATTGTACGAGATGTATTGACCACACATCTCTAACATGCCTATGTTATGTACTTGTATTACTATGTTACAACTAAATAAAAATTTTCTTAATGGGAAAAAAAAAAAAAAGCAGAATGATATGCTTCTTGAACAAAGTGACGTTTCATTAATCTAGTTGTATTACATATTGCATGTGTCTCCTGCAGACAGAAAAGGGCAGGATGAAAAAAGGCAATATAATCAAAAACAGATTGTCTTTTTAAAGCATTGTTCAGTCTCCTTACATTCCATAAAAGGACTCGAATAGATTGATTTACCATAATTATGACAATACATTTAGTCAACTAAATAACCATCCTGCACCACATATTGCAATAAGTAGCAAGCAATAATTGAACAAAATAGTACATGCTCTAAATGAAGAGAAAAAAAAAAAACACCCCACCCAGAAAACCCCCATTTTGTTACTTTGTATATATGAATTGCCAATAATGAGTAAAGCTTTGTACACATGATTCGACGGTCGTATGCAAACGGTCATACGACCGCTCGTTGTATGACCATCCGACCATAAGTACATGCGATTAGAACAGCCTACGTATGACGGTCGTACAACAGAAGTTGTATGAGCAAACTATAAAACTTTGGTAGTACCAACAAGCGGTTGTAGGAACAAGTTGTACTATGCAAAACACGCATGCTCGAAAGTCAGGAACAGCCGGACGCTAATTACATGCACCTGAACTTTCTCTTCATACGTGTATAACATGTCACTACGCTTGGCTTAGTCGTATGATTGTGTAGTGCACGTCAATACGCAAATTACATGATCCAACATACGCTTTGGTCCGTTCGGTCTTACGACCATCGAACTGTGTGTACGAGGCTTAAAGGTAAGGGCTGCAACAATTGTGCAGGGTAATAACATTTTTGGACATTATTTATGGGGAAATAAGAAGAAAATACAGATGTGTACACAAACACATACAGACAAATGTACGCATATTCACAATTTTTTTAATGGAATTATCACACAGGGTGTAAGTGATAGTTTTTTTTTAAATGTCTGCAAAAAAATAGAAAAAAATAGTTCTCTCTGAGATATTGATATAAAATAGTTGTATTTTAACCACTTCAATACTGGGCATTTTTACCCCCTTCCTGCCCAGGCCAGCAAGCTGTCATACTTTGAATGACAATTATGCGGTCATGTAACACTGTAACCATATGACATTTTTATAATTTTTTTCACTCAAATAAAGCTTACTTTAGTGGTATTTAAACACAACTGTTTTTTTTTTTTTTTTGTTAAATACATGAGAAAAGACCAACATTTTGAAAAATAAGTTTTTCCCTTCATTTAGGTCCTCAAACTACGGCCCTCCAGATGTTCAGGAACTACAATTCCCATCATGCCTAGTCATGTCTGTGAATGTAAGAGTTTTACAATGCCTCATGGAACGTGTAGTTCCACAACAGCTGGAGGCCATAGTTTGAGGATCCCTGATAGGTTATAAAATTTAGCACATAAATAATCTTTCTTCATAAATTTAGACCAAAATGTATTCTACTACATTTCTTTGTTGAAAATAACTCAAATCATTGTATATTATTTAGTCTGTAGGAAAGTTATAGAGTCCACAAACTATCCTGATATACTGATGGCCTATCTCAGTTCTTGAAACCACAGAACGCCAGAACAATATTTTTTGGAGAATGATAAAAAAAAGTTTTTTTCTTATGTTTTTTTTAAATCTTTTTACATACTGTCACCAGTGCAGTACAGTGGGTATGGCAGTGACCAGGAACACTGACTGGTGACAGTATGTAAAAGAAAAAAATTAAATTTTTTCAATAATTTTTCTTTTGTTACATTTTTTTACATACTGTGACCAGAGCAAAACCGTGTTACCATAGTAACTACAACTCTGGGGAGTTGATCAGGATTTATTTTTTTACATACTATGATTGCTTATAGCTATACACTTCACTGCTATAAGCAAATATTTTTACTGAATGACAGTGTGTAGACACTGTGTATTGTTGTGATTAGCTGTGATTGGTCACAGCTAATCACATGGTACAAATGAGCTGTGATTGGCCCTGTCTATACCAATCAATCACTGTGACTAATTACAGCTAGCGACACAATTGTATACAATGAATGGTATGAAAGGAAGCCATTCATTGTTTACAACTGCTATGTGATCTGCTGTGATTGGTCACAGTGATCATGTGGTACCAAGAGTGGGCTAGTCATATGATGTCCTCCCAGTAGTGTTCCCACCATCATTTTACAATGGTCCAGACAGGAAGCAGTTAAGTTCCTATTTTTCCCTAGATAAACGTAAAAATACAATTTCCTATACAATTTCCTATACATTAGTATTTATATTGTTCATATGACCTGTTTTTTTCTATAAACTTACTATAATGCACATATGTATGATGTATTTACATGAATGTATAGTTATGTCTGGATGTTGCTTAACCACTTCAGCCCCAGAAGGAATTATCCCCTTGCTGACTAGAGCACTTTTTGTGATTCAGCACTGCGTCACTTTGACTGACAATTGCGCGTTTGTGCGACATTGTACCCAAGCAAAATTGACGTTATTTTTTTCCCACAAATAGAGCTTTCTTTTGGTGGTATTTGATCACCTCCAAGGTTTTTATTTTTTGCGCTATAAACAAAAAAAGAGTGAAAATTTTGAAAAAAAAAAACAATATTTTTTTACTTTTTGCTATAACACATATCCCCAAAAAAATATAAAAAAAAATATTCATCAGTTTAGGCTAATACATATTCTTCTACATATTTTTGATAAATACAATCACAAAAAGCATTTATTGATTGGTTTGCACAAAAGTTATTAGTTAGTCTACAAACCATGAGAATTCATGTATGATGTTTTTATTGTTTTTTTTCCTTACTGGTAATGGGGGCGATCTGCGATTTTTATTGGGACTGCGATATTGCGGCAGACAGATCAGACATTTTTGACACTTTTTCGGGACCATTGACATTTATACAGCAATCAGATCTAATAATAGCCACTGATTACTGTATAAATGTCACTGGCAGTGAAGAGGTTAACACTAAGGGGGCAATCAAGGGGTTAAGTGTGTTCCCTCACTGTGTTCTAACGGTGTCGGGGCTTGGCTAGCAGGGGCATGACAGATCTAACTGATCTCGATCACAAGGATTAGTAGATCACTGCCATGTGCCCTGTCAGAATGGGGAACCACCGTGTTTACAACAGCGGTTCCCGATTCTTCCTCTGTAGAAGGCGATCGCGAGTCATCGGCGGACATCGAGTCCACCCAACCCGCGACCTTGTTCATGCAGGGCACACCCCCTGCAACTGCAGCTGAGCGAATTGCCTTTTATAGAGGCTAGAAATGCCACCTCTACATTCAAAAATAATATCCCAATATTCTGAATCACTTTTCAAAGGAAGTTGCACTTTGCAAAGGACTTTGCCCCAGAGCATAGTGAGTGTAGTGAAGTTTAATTTTGCAAGGAACAACCAATCATGTACTGTAGAAGGAATATAAAAATAAACAACATTTTTGTTTGCACATTATTGGATGATAGAAGTCAGCCATAGCTTCATTTTGATCACTAAACTCTTGGGAAAAATCCCTTGCAAAGTAAACAGCCTATTCACCTTTATAAAATGAACCCACGTATCTCTGAGCTGTGTGATAACATCCCAGAATTCTGAGATATATATATTATAGCGTGATAATAGCGATAATATCTCAGAATTCCAAATTGTTTTTCAGCGCTTCAATATATGATCTGCTCCCAATCCATGTGATTTATTTTTAAGAAATCACTTTGAAAATTGCAGATGGAAAATGAGTAAGAATGGATAACAGGCATGAAAGCTGCATAGTATTACACAGTATATTATTGATTGTTAACAATAGAATGTTTTGAATTGACATAAGCGAAGAGGTTTTCACATCCATAAGGTTGGTGGAAACTGTCAGATAGTTACTTTACATATAACAAGCTATACTGTATATTATACTGTAGGGATGGGCCCGCAGTTCGAGTCGTCCGAATTTAGAACATTGTGGGACGTTCGCAGCGACCTCGCCGCCACAGAGCGCCCTATAATGCATTGCGCACAGATGGTGCGCACAGCTCCTCCCCGTTGGGAGGGCTCCCGCTGTCTGCACGCTTTTTGCTTTGACAGTTTATTTATATGGCAGGGCGGGGCCACCCGGAGATGTAAGTGAGTGACCTTGCCCCTTCTGATGTCATGTGACGTTATAGGAGGCGGGTCACGCGCTTATGTCACCGGGTGGCCCCACCCTGCCATATAAATAAACTGTCAAAGCAAAAAGCGTGCAGACAGCAGTAGCCCTCCCACGGAGGGTAGCTGTTGTGAATTTATTTTTTCGGGGTCGTCGCGCGCCGTGATTGACGACGGATTACAACGGGGGACACTTTTTTCTTTTTTAATAAAGGACTTGTTCCTAATTGTCTCCTTTGTTTTTTTCTGTTTTGACACTTTTTGGTGAATTAGTAGGGGTACGAGGTACCCGATACTAATTCACATGGGAGGGGGCTGGGATCTGGGGGCCCTCTTATTAAAGGGAGCTTCCAGATTCCGATAAGCCTCCGCCCACAGACCCCCACAACCACATCCCAGGTCTGGGAGGAAGAGCCTCTTGTCCCCATAAACATGGAGACAAGGTGCTTTGAAGTGGGGGGTGCAGAGCCTCCCTGCCCCAAAACACCCATACTCCACATGTTGAGGGCATGTAGCCTGGTCCCCCCATCCTGGCTGGCCAGTTTGCATGCTCGGATAAGGGTCTGGTGTGGACTTTAGGGGGAACCCTACATCTTTTTTTTTTGGTGCAGGGTTCCCCTTAAAATCCATACCAGACCCGAAAGGCCTGGTATGGACCGGGGGGGGGGGGGGGGGGG
>BLSH010302903.1:841250-889835 GCA_018402905.1 Glandirana rugosa | reverse complement strand
GCTGGTATGGACCCTACACAAATTTTTTCAGTTATTTTTATCTATATTGCCGGGAATCTGCAATACATTACAACTGCAAGTGATTTTAAATGACATTTTTACCTTTACAAATGTCATTTTGCTCTGGTACTGTTCTAAACATCACAGAGGTGCGCCCTTTTACAGGCAGACTAATGGGATTTCTAGGCACATTATTTAAAGGAATATTTCTTTTTTTTCACTTAACATTTTTATTGTAATTTGACAGATATTACAGGTAAGTACACAGGCTGTTGTCATATGACAAAGACAATAGCTATGTAATATATTGGATGCTTAGGTAACGTAAGTAACAGTTTGAACTAAAGGAAGAGGAAAGAAAAGAAATGCAAAATTTACTGAGGAGTTAACTTAGATGGATTGAGACAATGGTCCAGGTATCTGGTTGTGGGTTGTGTGGCGGGGTACAAGGGGGGGGGGGGGTCAGGCAAGGGAGTGGGTATCCGCATAGTTATGTGGGTTGCAGATAGGAGAATTTGTGGTCTAGAAGGATATCAGTATCATATAGTTAAACAAATAATAGTTCTGCAAGGCTATCTGAGTAAGGTATTAATGTCTGAGATGGTGTAGTTGAGCCAAGGGGCCTAGTCTTTCTGAAATTTAGGTAGGGTCAGGTGTGCTTTGGCAAACATAAGTTCCATCTTTAGTTGTTGGTTGAGCTGTTGGTGGATTAGTTGTGGCGAGGGTGGCAAGCTGTTATTCCAGTTTCTTGTTATGGAAAGTCTAGCTGCAATTAGGATGTGAGTGAGGATGGTCAGGTGGGAGGTGTTCAATTTTTCTTTTCCCAAACCAAGCAATACTAGTTAGGGAGTGATTTTTGTGGAGTTGCCGGTAATGGTGTTGATTAGGCCTTGGAGAGAATTCCAGAAGGGAAGGAGCATGGGGCAAGACCACCAGATATGTACTGAGGTTCCTGTGTTCCCGCAGTTTCTCCAGCAGGACAGTTGGTAGATGAGAAGTGAGATAGTTTTGCTGGTGTGTAACACCATTGATGGAGTATCTTCTGTGCTGTTTCCCAATGGGATATGCATCTGGATGTTTTTAGTGGGAGTCGTGATGCGAAATACCATGCCGTTAAGTCTGTTGAGAAGTTTGGGGCTTCTTTACATTTTTTCATTGAGGGGAATTTCTTTGAGATTTGTGGGGAGTCCAATGTCTTGTAGAAGATAGAAGACCCATTTAGAAGTGCTGTAGGATGGTCATATATTTGTAAGAGATTCCTTGTGAGGGAATGGGCCGAGTAGGGAATAGCAGATAAGATGTGTCTCACCCTTAGGTATTTGTAGAAGTCTTTGTTGGGGATATTGTAGTCCTCATGTAATTTATGGAAGGGGCATAGTTTCCCTTTGTGTAGGATGTGGCCAATCGAGGTGGGGCCTGCAGCTGACCAAGAGGCAAGTGATAGATCAGTACAAATTGTTTCCAGTGTCGATAATGGTAAGGCTTCCAAGTCTTTTCTCGAAATTCCATTAGTTTGTTGGGTAATTGAGCTCCAGATTTTGACTGTTGCATTTACTGCACTTAAGAAGGATGGAGGGGGAGGGGGCGTGGCCTGACAACACTGCTGATTGGCTGCCTAACTTCACAGCTCCTGAGCTAAATGGCTAAAAACGACTGATCCTTGACCGACAACGGGACTTTCGACAACTCCACTTATACCTGATATCTTCTAGCACCCCCAGGAATGTCCAAAAGAAGGAAAGACTTTAAAGCTCCTAGGAAATTAACAGATTTCTATCCAGCTCCAGGCCTCATGGGGACCCAAGATGGCGCTGATCCCACAGCAGGAGAAACAGCTACAATCCTCTCCTCACCCTCAAGGGAACTACATGGATCCTCCACTCCTCCAGGCGCCTCGGGTGAGTTGTCTCCCCCACCCTCCCCTACTACTTCAAGCCTGGCGAAATCCAGACTTAGAACGGAAGAGCCCGAACTCGCCCGCTCGATTGTTCCTCCGTTCTTCTGACCGAAGCATCGGTCGGGCACTCGCTCTTTCCCATGAACGAACTGACGCTCCCTTCGTCCCACGCTAATCCAGCCCTGGATGATCTCTCCGTGTCTGACAAACCTGTTTCTGAACAGATCATGAAAAATATGTTGCTATCCTTAAGACACACTCTGCACCTGGACCTTTCATCAGTAATCTCTCCCCTGATGTCCACGGTACAGAAACATGAGCAACGCATCCAGACCATAGAAAAGACGGTCGGAGAACTTCCAAGAGCCCACAACGATATGGTGGACGCGATCACATCACATGAAGAAGATATTTAACTGATCCATCTCAAATTAGCAGAATTAGAATATCGCTCACGCAGAAATAATATCACATTTCGAAATGTCCCAGAGTCGATCCAACAGTCAGATCTGAAAACCTTCCTACAATCTCTAATGCGGGCGTTCATTCCGGATCTGACGGATAGAGAACTGGAAATTGACAGAGCGCACAGACTACCGAAACCTTCGCATCTCCCCCCGTCCACCCCCAGGGACGTACTGGCCCGTATACACTTTTTCACCACCAAGGAAAGAGTTATGTACGCAGCAAGGAGAAGTAACAGACTGCCAGATCCCTTTAACGCCATCCAACTATATGCGGATCTGTCTAAAACTACGCTGGAAAATCGACGCCAGTTAGCCACCATAACGAAAGCTCTGCTTAACCACAAGATCCCATTCAAATGGGGCTTCCCGAACAAGCTCTTGATCACTCACCTTAACAAAACATTTATAGCACGTACACTGCAAGAGGGCCTTCGCCTCCTGCAAGCGTGGCATATTCTTCCACAAGACATGCCCACCAACCAGGACCGCTACAACCCCCCCATGGACACCAACGAGCCACAACAGGCGGGATGAAGAGGTCCAGCCTACCCGGTTGTCCACGCACCAACTGATGCCGAAAGCCCAGGACTCCACTCAGCAGTACCGTTTGCCTGAACTGTTTAGCTTGGTCTCACCCTCCAGTTTTTGTTGGTAGACCTTGCACCCCCATCTGCCCTTTTTTTTTGAGCACAGCAGAAAAACTGCGCCCTGAGACCGGGGGCCCTCCCTCACGGTCTCCCCTTTTTTACTCTCACTACCTGGGTACCAGAATCGTTCCCACTCCACTTAAAAAGAAAAATCTAAACACAACAGCTACCTGCAACACTAATAGGCTGCATGATGCCGCTCAAAATCCTATCTCTGAATGTCAGAGGTCTCAACTCCCCGTACAAAAGATCCTTACTAGCTAAAGAAGCGAACAAAGCAAAGGCCGATATAATCATGGCCCAGGAGACCCACTTCTCTGCTCAAAAGACCCCCCAATTTACATTGGCAAACTACAAAAAAATCTTTCTGGCCTCCGGAAATAAAAAGAAGAAAGGAGTTCTCATAGCCCTGAGGGACTCCCTAACCATCTCATTACAACAGACTACGATGGACCCCTTTGGAAGATTCATCATCCTCTCATGTGTATTGAACAATACCCCTTATACCATTGTGAACATCTACGGGCCGAATAAACACCCCCTCCGGTTCTTCAAAAAACTTTGCCACAAAATACCCTTAAATACAGCTACTAGGACCATCATAGGAGGAGACTTTAACTTAATATGGGATCCAACCTTAGACTCCAAGCCCACCACGCGACACCGTAGACAGGCCCTCAACCCACTCATCTGCTCTCTTGGACTGTACGATGTTTGGAGATGCCAACATGGATCAGAAACTGACTTCTCCTTCTTCTCACATTCCCAACTCTCATACTCCCGGATAGACTTTTTTCTCATTGATAAAAGAACTCTTCAAGAAATATCAGAATCGTCTATTGGCCCCATATCCTGGTTGGACCACTCTCCCATTTCCATCACTGTAGGCCCTCGTTTGAAAACCGCCACAAACTCCTGGAGACTTAACCCCTCACTGCTGGTGGACCCTGCCAACATTCGTACCATTAAGGAAGAACACCAAGCTTTTTTTGAGCTAAACGAAACTCCCAATGTGAACTGTTTTACTCTATAGTTGACTTACAAAGCTTATATGCGAGGAGTTTTAATGAAATTAAGTGCTATTACTAGGAGGCAGAGGACTCAGCAGATTGACGAGACACTTACCAAAATTGACTACCTGGAGAAAATAAATAAGCAAAAACCCTCTTCACAAACAACCACAGAACTCAGTATGTGGAGAAACAAGCTTAGATCCACCCTCACCTACAAATATGAAATTGAGCTTAAGAGAAAAAAAGCAAACTACTATGCTCTGAATAACAAACCAAGCACCCTCCTGGCCCGTCTATCTAAACCCCCAACCTCAAAGGCTAAAATCTCCCTGATCCACCACCCCACAACCCAGAAACCTTTGACCAAGCCACAAGAAATTGCAGACGCCTTTAGCGACTATTACTACGCCCTATATAATCTAAAAGAGGACCCACAAACACTGCAACCGACTCTACCCCAGATACAGGAGTTTCTCGACGCAGTAAATCTACCCAAAGTCTCTCCTGAGCAACTAGAGGGCTTAGCAATTCCCTTCTCGCCTCTAGAAGTGGAGAAGGCAATCCATTCCCTCCCAGCAACAAAGCCCCTGGGGAAGATGGATACTGCAATGAATTCTACAAGGAACTTAAGGAGCTCCTCTCACCCAAACTCGCTGCCATCTTCAATGCTGCTGCCTCCTCTGCCTCCTACCCTCTTGAAATCTTGAAATCCAACATAGTAACAATACCTGTTGTTCTGAACAGGCAAGCTCCCGACGCCACCAGGAGAATGACTAACTTAATCCATCAGATCACGGAGACCCGAACGCCTTCTCTGCTCCTATCCCTGGACGCAGAGAAGGCTTTCGACAGGGTCCACTGGGGATTCCTCAGGGAGGTCCTCCTTAAATTTGGAATTGAGGGTAGGTTCTTAGACGTGCTTCTGGCCCTGTACTCCAACCCCTCTGCCAGAATTCTGACTGACGGAATGCTCTCCAAACCACTCCAGATCTCTAATGGCACCCGCCAGAGATGCCCCCTATCCCCTATTATCTTTGCCCTCTTAATGGAGCCCCTAGCAACTAAAATAAGACAAGAACATAAGTCTCTTTGCAGATGACACAATACTTATGTTCTCTCAACCAAAACGTTCACTTCCCGCAATTCAGGAAATTCTCCACCAATTCTCCCTGATATCCTACTACAAATTGAACTCGACTAAATCTACCATTCTCCCTTTTAACATTCCTGACAATTTGGCCGCTCATCTAAAAAGAACATTACCCTATATTTGGTCGGACCAGTCCATTCCCTACCTAAGCATCAGGCTAACACCTTCGCCTCACAAATTATTTGAAACTAACTACAAAGCATTCCTGAAACAGCTTCCACAACTCCTCAAAGAAGTATGCTCTCAATACTTCTCTACGTTAGGAAGAATCGCTGCATTTAAAATGCTGGTTCTGCCCAAGCTACTCTACCTTTTCCGAACTCTCATCATCCCAATCCCCCAGTCCTTCTTTCATACGATACAAAAAATGGTATCGCAGTTCATCTGGGCCACCAAACCCCCCCGAGCTCCCTGCAACACACTCGTACGCCCCCACTACAAAGGAGGCACTGGTATGCCTCACATCCAATCCTATTTTAAGGCTGCGGCTCTGGATCAAATATACTATTGGTGGCACCCCACCAGCAACAAACCTTGGTCTCTGTTGGAGGCCAACGGTCCCCCTACCAATAAATTAACAAACTCACTCCTACTCATGTCAGCTGGCATAAAATTGCCACAATCGATGCTTCCCCCTACTCTAAAAGCCTCTTTCCAAACTTGGCAAAGTCTTCCGTCATCTGGGTCTCCCAAGCATCCCCTTCAAAAATATCTTATCCCGCTTTCGGCCATAGAAACCTTAATCCCGGATATCTCACTGAGGAGATGGTCTTCCTTGGGTATACATCACATAAAAGACATAAAACCAAATATGTCCCTCAAACCATTTATGACCCTTCAACAGCAATTTAACCTACCACAGACAGAACAGTAAAACTACTCCAGAATTGCTCACCTTATGAAAACCTTGAACCTTCCGTCCTCGGCATCCATCCCAGCACCGATCCACTTATTTATATCCCAACCAACCCACCCAAAACACAGCATCTCCACACTCTACAACTTCCTCCTAGAGAAGTACTCACAACAGCAACCTCCCTCACAACTGAAATGGGACATAGAACTGAATAGAACCACAACAATAGAACAATGGAACAAATCCTACCTATACACCTACAAAGCTTCCCATTGCAGTAATCATTGGGAACTATTTCATAAAACTACTCATAGGTGGTATCTCACTCTTTATAGACTATCTAAAATATACCCAAACTCCCCAAACACATGTTGGAGGGAATGTGGTTCCATTGGATCCCTTTCCCACATCCTCTGGTCCTGCAGAACTCTAACCACATTCTGGAAACAAATCTTTGCCCTGATTTCCTCTATCACACAAAATCCACTACCTCCTAACCCTGAACTTGCACTCCTGCACTTAAACTTAGATGACTTTCCCAGGAAATATAGGACAGTCATAATACACATACTACTGGCCGCCAAATTAAATATTACCAGGAAGTAGAAGTCCCCTGACCCTCCCTCCAAGCAACAATTGCAGACCTAAACCTGCAATGTGAAATGGAAAAAATGTTAGCAAGGAAAAACCTGTCACTACCTAAATTCCTATCTACTTGGGAGCCTTGGCTCTCCCACCCGAAGTGCACCATCAAAGCCTAACTCCCGGGAATTCACCCACCGATACACTGGAACACTGGTACCCCCCCCATATCCTTCCCCCCCCCTCCCCGTCTGGTACTATCCTAAAAGTTTGCATTAACTGCTATAACCCATCAAGTTGTTTGGTATATCTGTTCATTCACCCAGGATGGTTCATTGGGTAATACCCTTGCTACATTCTATTGTTACCAGACGGAACATCTGTATGTTTATTTGTACTGAGCAAGTTTTATAACCTGTAACACTGTAACTCTTAATAACAAATATTGAAAGAAAAGAAGGATGGAGGGGGGCTGTATTGTAGCCATAGAGCAGCCAGGAGGGATTTAGTGGGGTATTTAAGCACATTTTGTTCTATTTGAGCCCAAAGGGGGTTTGATGTTGGTGACCACCAATGTTGAGCCTGATTGAGGAGAACTGCTTTGTAGTAGTTTTTGATGTTAGGGGGTTCCAATTCCTGCTTCCTTGTTCATCGCAGTACACATGATGTATTGTTTAACCCTGCGTTGCTTGCCATCCCATATTCATTTCTTAATACTGCATTGACGTGTGTCCAGTTGTGAGGAGAGTAGCGGTATTGGGAGAGTACGGAACAAATAGAGCAGGTGGGGTAAAAGAAACATTTTGGATAAGTCTATTCTTCCATCCCAGGAGACCCGTGTAGTTTGAAGGGAGATACGTACTTCTTGAATTCTCTTTGGTAGTGCTTCAAAGTTTATCCAGAGTGTGTTGCTAGAGGGGACATGGGAGGGACTGTAGAGGGTTAGTCATGAACACGATAACGTTGTCTGCGTAAAGTCCTAATTTATGTGTGGAGTCTCCTATCTGAAGTCCTGATATTTCGGGGTGGGCTCTTATGGATGCTGCGAGAGTTTCCATTACTAGTGCAAAGATTAATGGTGAGAGGGGGCAGCCCTGCCTCGTACTGTTGGAAATATTGAAGGGGTCAGAGGACATAATATTTGCACAAACCTTTGCCAATGGTTGGGAGTATAAAGCAAGTATCACTTTGTCAATGCTGCCTTTGAATCCAAATTTTTGGAGGACCAGGTCAAGGTATGAACAAATGAATGTCAAATGCCTTCTCTGCATCCAGTGAGAGGAGCATAGAAGGCTTTTTTGTGGAATTCGGCCCATTGTATGAGGTCCAGGATTCTTCTGGTGCCTTTAGATGTTTGACGTTTTGGGATAAATCCGACTTAGTCGGGCTGAATTAAAGAGCGGATGTGGAGTAAGATTCGGAAGGCTAGGATTTTGGCATAAGTTTTGAGGTCAGTGTTTAAAAATGATCCATATAAAATAACAAGGTGCAGCGCTGAATTAATGTTCTTAGTAAAAGCACCCAGTGTGCCGCAGTGCAATAGTCTTCAAAAAAGTGCTGTAGTGCCACTCCACCTCCACCGTAAACACTAGCCTCTCACCTCACCAGGTAGGCTCTTATTACAGGAGCCAATGCCAGCCTTGTTTAATCTTAGAAGAGGGGGGGTTGCTTGCTCAAAATTTCAGATAGACATCCTCGGTGATCCTCATGAGCAGGATCCTCCAGTCAGCATTCCTCAGCACACCACCATAAAAGGGATCTTTCCTCCAGGACAGACCTCCAGAGAGCGGACTGTTCCTCCTCACACTGTCTGTGGAAACCAGGAGCAGACTGGAGGATACACGTGTTCTATACACACTACTATGCAGTCCACTCGCCGTCTCCAATACATCGCGGTTTCCACAGACAGTGTGAGGAGGAACAGTCCGCTCTCTGGAGGTCTGTCCTGGAGGAAAGATCCCTTTTATGGTGGTGTGCTGAGGAATGCTGACTGGAGGATCCTGCTCATGAGGATCACCGAGGATGTCTATCTGAAATTTTGAGCAAGCAACCCCCCCTCTTCTAAGATTAAACAAGGCTGGCATTGGCTCCTGTAATAAGAGCCTACCTGGTGAGGTGAGAGGCTAGTGTTTACGGTGGAGGTGGAATGGCACTACAGCACTTTTTTGAAGACTATTGCACTGCGGCACACTGGGTGCTTTTACTAAGAACATTAATTCAGCGCTGCACCTTGTTATTTTATATGGAACTTTTCTAGGATTTGATAAATTGCCTATTGTGTTCAGCTGCTTATTTCTCAGATTACTGCGCTGACTGTATACACCATTTAGTGTTTAAAAATGAAATTGGCCTATAATTGGCTGGGTTGTCAAGAGGTTTGCCGGACTTTGGAATCGTGACTATAAGGGCCTCTAAGGATTCTTTCGGGATGTTAACGGTTTGTATAATTTGGTTCGGTGGATCGCTTTGGATATTTCTGTTTCTGAAATAGGAGCGTTTAGGGCTGCTAGTTGTTTGGGCATGAGAGATGGTAGTTGTAGTGGGCTTAAGAGAGATGTATGTGGGGTCTGGGATTGGGGAGTCTGTGGAAGAGTTCAGATTGTAAAGGGACGTGTAGAATTCCTGAAAGCAGTTGGCGATATCCACAGGGTTACTGACTCTATGACCGTGAGAGGTCTGCATGTATTGAATTTTGGATGTTGCTGTTTAAGATGCTGCTGTTAAGTTTGATCTGTCTGGCTAAGAGAACTCCTGGTCTGTTACCAGAGGTGTACCATGTAAGTTTTAGTCTTTTAATTTGGTGGTCAAAGGAGGAGTGTAGGAAAGTACGGAATTATTCTCTAAGAGTAAGAAGTTGGGCACTGTCTGCATTATTCATGGAGATTTTGTTAGACTGTTCAAGTTTAGGTATCTGGTCAAGGAATTGATTGTGTTTTTCGCCTCTCCTTCGTTTCCGTGAGCCCCAATCTTGATGAAAACCCTTCTCATGTATGCTTTGTGGGAATTCCAAAGTAACACATTATTTGATACAGAGTTTGCATTATATAAAAGATAGTTTTCTCATTCTTGTTTGATCTCTTCCTGACACTTAGGTTGGGATTAGAGTTAAGCGAACCCGAACTGTAAAGTTCGGGTTCGTACCGGACTTTAGGGTGTCCGTGTCCCGAACCCGGACATTTGAGAAAAAGTCCGGGTTCCATGTTTGGGTATTTTTTTGCGCCTTTTTCGCGCCTGTTAAATAGCTGCAGGGCAGCCAATCAGCAAGGGTTTCACTTGTTTGCCCTTAGAAGCCATCACAGCCATGCCTACTAATGGCATGGCTGTGATTGGCCAGTGCATCATGTGACCCAGCCTCGATATGAGCTGGAGTCACATAGCACTGGATGTCACATGCTCTCAGAATAGTGTGGGGAGAGGATGCTGCCGCCGCTGTGAGGGACAGATTACCGTTATAAAATCATCTCATACTGGTATAGGGAGAGGTTCCTGCCACTGGTGTGAGGGATAGATTAGCGTTATAAAATCATCTCATACTGGTATAGGGAGAGGTTCCTGCCACTGGTGTGAGGGACAGATTACCGTTATAAGATCATCTCATACTAGTATAGGGAGAGGTTCCTGGTGCTGGTGCGAGGGACAGATTAGCGTTATAAAGTCATCCCATACTGGTATAGGGAGAGGTTACTGCTGCTGGTGTGAGGGACAGATTACCGTTATAAAATCATTTCTTACTAGTATAGGGAGAGGTTCCTGCTGCTGGTGTAGTGGACAGATTACCATTATAAAATCTTCTCATACTGGTATAGGGAGAGGTTCCTGATGCTGGTGTGAGGGACAGATTAGCGTTATAAAATCATCTCATACTAGTGTAGGGAGAGGATCCTGCTGCTGGTGTGAGGGACAGATTAGCCTTATAAAAATAATATAAATTTGTGCTAAATAGTACATTTGCATCCAGAATGAGGAGAGCGTCAAATAAGGGACGTGGTTGTGTTTGTGGTGCTGCTGGTGCTGCTGGTGTTGGTGGTGTTGTTGAAGCTCCTGTTGCAAGGAGAGGACATGGTCGATCTGTGCCAGCTAAACGCACAAGTGAAACACCTTCCTCAGGTGCGAGTAGCCGACAGAACCTTCAACGTTATATGGTAGGCCCGAATGCCGCTCAACGAATGGTGAGGCCAGAACAAGTACAGTCGATAGTAGATTGGGTGGCTGACAATGCCTCCAGTTCCTTCACATTGTCTCCCACCCGGTCCCTTGCTGAAAGCTCAGAGTTGGCACCTGAACCCCATGGACATCTGTCTTTCACCTCAGCCCCTTGTAAATCAGCAAAGCAGTCTTAGCCCCAAGTCATGCAGCAGTCTCTTATGCTTTTTGATGGCTCTGTTGGTGTGCATTCCATGGGCCATCCACATAGCCCTGCCCCAAAAGTGGAAGACATTGAGTGCACCGATGCCCAACCAACTGTTTCAGGATGAGGACATGGAAACACCACCGCAGCACGTCTCTGATGATGCTTTCTACAGTGTGCAGACTGACAGGGAGGGAAGTGGTGAAGAGTGGGTGGAAGATGATGTGGAGGATGATGAGTTCCTAGATCCCACATAGAATGAAGGTCATGCGAGTGACGTGTGCAGTTTGGAGAAAGGGGTGGTGGTCGCACAGAGGCATCAGCACAGCAAACGAGGAAGCAGGTTGCAAAAGCGGAGCGGCCGTCCCCTAGACAGTACCCCTGCTACTACCCACCGCACCCAGGGACCTAGCACACCAAAGGCAGCTCAAATGAATTCCCTGGCGTGGCAGTTCTTCAGACAATGTGTTGACGACAAGACACGAGTGGTTTGCATGCTGTGCAATCACAGCCTGAAGCAAGGAATAAATGTTCTAAACCTGAGAACAACCCGCATGACCAGGCATCTACATGCAAAGCACGAGCTGCAGTGGAATAAGCACCTCAATATCCAAGAAAGGTGTCGGGCTCCTCCTGCTTCCTCTTCTGCTGCTGCCTCGGCCTCTTCCTCCACCTCTACAGTGCCAGTGTCACCTGCCACCCAGCAAATAGATGATGAGACAGCAACACCACCATGTCTGCCACTGTCCCCAATCATTTCCACACCATGGTCCCATGGAAGCTTACAGCTGTCCATTTCCCAAACACTGGAGAGAAAGAGAAAGTACCCCCCTACCCACTCGCGATCCCTGGCCCTGAATGCCAGCATTTCAAAATTCCTGGCCTTTGAAATGCTGTCATTTCATCTGGTGGACAAGGACAGTTTTAAAAACCTGATGGCGGTGGCTGTCCCACAGTACGTGGTTCCCAGCCGCCACTACTTTTCCAGGCGAGCCATCCCTTCCCTGCACAAACAAATCAGGGACAAGATCAAGTGTGCACTGAGCAATGCCATCTGTGGCAAGGTCCACATAACCACTGATACGTGAACCAGTAAGCACGGGCAGGGATGCTACTGTATATCTCGCTAACTGCACACTGGGCAAATGTAGTGGTGGGTGGACCTGAGACGGATAGCAATTTGGTGCATGTCCTTCTGCCACCCAGGATTGCAGGGCATTTCTCTTTGCCTCCTGTTGCCTCCTCCTCCTACTCCACTTCCTCCTCCTCCAGACCAATGTGTGGTTGTTGCCACTGAGCCTCAAGCCCGGCCTGGTGGTGTGCTATAATGGGCGAAATCTTGTAGCAGCTCTGGGCCTAGCCGGTTTGACGCATATATCTTACCTGGCGCATGTGCTGAATTTGGTAGTGCAGAAATTTCTAAAAAACTACCCAGATATGTCAGAGCTGCTGCAGAAAGTGTGGGCTGTCTGTGCGTGTTTTCAGCGTTCTCAACCTGCTGCTGCTCGCCTGTCTGCGCTGAGGCGGAGCTTCGGCCTTCCCGCTCACCGCCTCCTATGCAACGTGCCCACAAGGTGGAACTCCACCTTGCACATGCTGGAGAGACTGTGCGAGCAGCAGCAGGCAATAGTGGAGTTTCAGCTGCAGCATGCAGTTGCTCTGCGGAACAGCACCACTTCACCACCAAAAGTGGGCGTCCGTGCGAGACCTGTGTACCATATTGCGGTGTTTCGAGTACTCCACCAACATGGCCAGTGCTGATGACACTGTTCTCAGTGTTCCTATCCCACTTCTATGTCTCCTTGAAAAAACACTTTGGGCGATGATGGAAGAGGATGTGGCACAGGAGGAGGAGGAAGAGGGGTCATTTCCACGGTTATCAGGCTAGACATTGCCAAGTGGCTCATAGGTTGGATTCCGCCACCAGCATAGGCCAGGTAAAACATTTTCAAGCCAGGGCACAGTTCTGGAGGATGAGGAGGATGAGGATGATGATGAGGAGGAGGAGGAACTGTGTTCTCAGCAGGGTGGCACCAAACACAGCTTGTGGGCATCACTGGAGCGTGGCTGAGGGGATACGGAGGACACAGATGATACACCTCCCACAGAGGACAGCTTGTCTTTGCCTCTGGGCAGCCACACATGAGCGACTACATGCTGCAGTGTCTGCGCTACCACAGCCGAGTTGCCCACATTGTAACTTGTGATGATTACTGGGTGGCCACCCAGTTGGATCCCCGTTACAAGGACAATGTGCCGTCCTTAATTCCCTCACTGGAGTGTGATCGGGAGATTTGCAACTACTAGCACAAGCTGGTAGACGCGCTGCTGAGGGAATTCCCAAATGACACCGGGGGGCTCAGTGGAAGCACAAGGCGAAGGCAGAGGAGGAGCAAGAGGTCGCCAATGCAGCTGTGGCACCGCCAGCACCTCAGAAGGCAGGGTTAGCATGGTCGAAATGTGGAAAAGCTTTGTCAGCAGCACGCCACAACAAACAGCACCACCAGCTGATAAGCAACGTCTTAGCAGGAGGCATCATTTCAGCAACATGGTGGAACAGTATGTGTGCACACGCCTACACGTACTGACTGATGGGTCTGCCCCATTCAACGTCTGGGTCTCCAAATTGGGCATATGGCCTGAGCTTGCCCTTTATGCCTTGGAGGTGCTGGCCTGCCCTGCAGCCAGTGTATTGTCTGAACGTGTGTTTAGCACGGCAGGGGGTGTTATCACAGACAAGCGCAGCAGCCTGTCCGCAGCCAACGTGGACAAGCTAACCTTTATTAAAATGAACCTGGCATGGATCCCACAAGACTTGTCTGTACCTTGTGCAGAATAGCCATTTATATCGGCCTCACACAGCCATTGGTATACTTAAGTGAACGTATCCTTTTTTTTTAATATGTCTCAATATTTTGGGAGCTACCCCAATTAGAAAAAACAAACAAACAAAAAACAGTGTTGCCTACCTCCTCTTCCTCCTCCACCGCCACTTCCACCACCTACACTGCCACGGTCACCGCCTCCTCAACCTCCCACTCCACATCCACCTCCTCCTCCATTTTTTTTTTATGTGATTTTAAGTTATTTCCCTATCCACATTTGTTTGCAGGGCACTTTTTCTACTCTTACCCCCATTTTGCTTCCTTTTGCAGCCCTCTAGCCCTTTCCAGGACTTTTTTAGAGCCATTTTAGTGCCCAAAAGTTCGGGTCACCATTGACTTCAATGGGGTTTGGGGTTCAGGGTCAAGTTTTGGGTCACGTTCGGGTCCGAACTCGAACTTTTTTGCGAAGTTCGGCTGAACCCGCCGAACATCCAGGTGTCCGCTCAACTCTAGTTGGGATAGTAGGGAGGGGTTCATGCACCAAATAGTGAATCGTTTCATGGGTCCGGTATTGAAAATGGTGATTGTGACTGGAGCTTGGTCTGACTAAGTTATTAAGCCAATATTCGCCTGGGATATTGTTTGTAGGACACCTTTGTTTAGCAGGAAAAGATCAATTCTAGGGTATAATTTTTGCTCTGCTGAGTAGAAGTTATAGTCCCTCTCCATTCCATGGCAACGCCAGGGGTCATAGAGATCTTCCATTTGTGTGAGATTGGAGAGAGCCGTGGACCTTTGTCTTTTTGTGTTGGAGGAGTCTAAAGTGTTATTTATCGTTTCATTAAAATCTCTGCACAAAATGATGATGATGCATTCTTTTGGGTATTGTGAAAGTCTGTCCATTATTGTTTTGTGAAAAACCTTTTTGGTGGGAGTTGGGAGCATATATGTTAGCAATAACATAAGGTGTATTATCAAAGAGAGCATCTAGTATTAGGTATCTGCCACCGGGATCAGTTTCTATATGTTGGATTTGGAAAGCTAATGTTTTGTGTATCGCAACCATGACACCTCTAGTTTTTTTGGCTGTGTTAGCAAAGAAAGTGTGAGGGTAAAGGTGGTGCGTGCAAGATGGAGCTTTGTCTAGCATGAAGTGCGGCTTCTGGACGCACAGTGTGTCAGTTTGTTGTTTGATAGCTTCTAGCCATAAACAAGACCTTTTGTATGGGCTATTGGCTATTAAGACCATTTGCGTTTATGGTGGTGATGCGGATGGGCATATTGAGCAGTGTTATGTGGATTAGAATAAGGAGTAGTTGTGCAGGTGCTGCTGCGTTAGATTGCCTGGAGGTGTGAGGGACGGTACCTGGACTCAGCTTATTGCCTAAAATAGATAGTAAGCTATAACAAATCAAAATATCCGTGGTTAACTAGAGAGCATCAAAAAGCAGATTTAAGAGAACTGGTAGCATTAAACTACGGCTGTGTGCTTAGCACACTTCGTGCCTGGGGTATGTGGTAACTAGAAACAATTCAAACCGGTAAAAATACTAAGCCCCCGGAACATTAAACAGAAAGGAGCTAGACTTCTAGCTTATTGGGTAAGAGTGAGCATGGGTTCATGTTATTTTCCATGAGGCTATGCATTTGTTAATGTGACGTTTCCTCAGGTCTTGCAAGTTGGGATGCTACTTGGGCAGATTGTCAGTGGTGGGGGTCCAAGACTCCAGTTGTGGAGTGTTTTGTATCCATCTTTAGGGAACGATATGGTGGTTTGTTGGTCCTGATAAGTTGGCAGCAGTTTAGTGGGGAACCCCCAGCAGTTTATGATATTGTGATCTCTTAGAACCGCAGTGATGGGGGCAAATTCTTTCCTCATTTTTGATTAGCTGCAGACAGGTCCTGGTATAGAACAATTCCTGCATATGGTGGGGAAAGTGTGCGGGAAGATCTGGATGCACTGAGAAGGCGTTTCTTAACCACTTCAGCCCCAGAAGGATTTCCCATGTTAGGACCAGAGCACTTTTTGCTATTCGGCACTGCGTCGCTTCAACTGACAATTGCGCAGTCGTGCGACATTGTACCCAAACAAAATTTGTGTCCTTTTTTCCAACAAATAGAGCTTTCTTTTGGTGGTATTTGATCACCTCTGCGTCACTTCTGATCACCGCTATAAACAAACAAAGAGCGACAATTTTGCAAAAAACAAAAAACTTTTTTTTACTTTTTGTTAAAATACAAATCCAAAAAATATATAAAAAAAACATTTTTTTCATCGGTTTTGGCCGATTTATATTCTTCCTCATATTTTTGGTAAAAAAAAAATCGAAATCGGCATTTATTGATTGGTTTGCGCAAAAGTTGACGCATTTACGGATGATGAGAATTAATTTTGGGTGTTTTTATTTTTTTTTATTTTTTACTGGTGATGGAGGTGATCTGTGATTTTTAGTGGTACTGCAATATTGGGGCGGACATGTCGGACATTTTTGACACTTTTTTGGGACCAATGACATTTATACAGCGATTAGAAATCTAAATGTCCACTGATTACTGTATAAATGTCATTGGCAGGGAAGGGGTTAACCTGCAGGGGGAGATCTAGGGGTTAACTGTGTTCCCTAAGCGTGTTCTAACTGTGGGGGGCTGGGCTACCATGGTCATAAGAGATCTAACTGATCCCAGTGAAAGGGATCAGTAGATCTCCTGTGCCCGCACTGACAGAGCGGGGACCCGGCGTGTTTACATTGACGGTTCCCCGTTCTTTTGCTGTGGCTGCTCAGGCGTGGGCACATTCCTCTGGAGTACAGCGGGCGCGCGCATCTGCCACCGGTGACACGCACGCGCCCCCTAGCGGCCACTTCGCAAATCTCCGTTTATTTACAACGATTTACGGGACACGTCCACACTGCTGCAGTAAATATACTGTGTGCGGTGTGGAATTGGTTAATGTGGTAGAAGTGGATTCTTGTGAGCCAATCCCTGGGGACCGTGTCAGGTAGATGTGATGGTTTGGGAATCCTGTGTGCTCTGTCCATTAGAAGATCTCAAGGGGTGAGCTCCGGAATAAGTTTTAGAAAGAGCTACTGCAAGTAGGGTATTAAGTCTTGAGGTTTAACAGCTTCAGGGATTCCTCTGACTGATATTATTACATTGCGAGTGATCTTCTAAATCTGCGACTTTACATAGAAACATAGAAAAGTGACGGCAGAAAAATACTAAGTAGTCCATCGAGTCTGCCCCTTTTTATTTATTTTTTTATATTTATTTATTTATTTTGTTTTCACATTAACCTTGTTGTCTGACTATAGATTTATGTTTATCCCAAGCATGTTTGAAACCATTTACTGTTGACTGTCTCACAACCTCTGTTGGTAGTTTATTCCAATCATCAACCACCCTTTCAGTAAAATAATACTTTCTAAGATTCGTTTTGAACTTCCCTTCAGTTAGTTTGAGGTTATGTCCCCGTGTTCTTGATTTTGGTTTCATATTGAACAGACTGCCCTCCTGAACCTTATTCACCCCCTTGATGTATTTAAAGGTTTCAGTCCCCCCCTCTCCCTTCTTTCCTCCAGACTGTACATATTAACCACTTGCCGACCGCCCGCCATGCCTTGATGGCAGCAAAGTGGTTCATTATAGCAAAACACTGTTACCTGACAATGTTCTAGGGGGCCAGGAAGTGGGTAGGGTGGACTCGATCTCCGCTGGCTACCCGCAATGGCTCCCCTGCAGTGAGAGAATAAAGGTCCATGTATGTAAACACGGATCTCCATTCTGACAAAGGGGGAAGGGATGTGATCACAGGCTTCCTGTATATGGAAGCCATGATCACTCCCCTCCCCCCGCCAGCCCAGCCCACATACTGTTAGAACTAGGGTTGTCCCGATACCGATACTAGTATCGGTATCGGTGCCGATACCTAGCATTTGCATGAGTACTTGTACTCGTGCAAATGCTCCCGATGCCTCATCCGATACTTGGACACTAGGATGACCGGAGGAGGGGGGCTTAGCACAGAGGAGGACACAGCGGGGAGGATACAGAGACACTCAGGGATGATCGGTGCAGCGGTGGGGGAAATTACAATCAGCGATCTCCCCTCCGCTGCATTCAGCTGCTTTATTGAAAGCTGCACAGGGAGAGTGTCCCTGTATCCTCCGCTGTGTCCTCCTCTGTGCTACTCCGCTCCCCCCTACTCGGGTTCCCGTGTCCACCTCTGAGTTCTCCAGTCCCCCCCCCTCCGGTCCCGATCTGTACTCCCCTGGTCTCCCCCCCTTCGGTCCCGATCTGTACTCCAAGGCTCGGCACCCCCCCCCCTCCAGTCCCGATCTGTACTCCCCTGGTCCCCCCCTCCGGTCCCAATCTGTACTCCTCCGGTCCCCCCCCCTCCGATCCCCTCTGTTCTCCCTTTGTCCTGGGATTGATCAGGATGGAGAGCGGAGGAAAGAGCCCGTAAATCTGTCATTTACCGGCTCTTCCCTTTTCTGAATGGACAGAGTCAGTGACTCTGTCCATTCCTAACTGAGCATTGTAAACTGTGTGTTACGATGTCTCAGTTAATGAATGGAGAGGAGCCGCTGTCTCCTCTTCATTCATCTTCAGTGCAGCTGAGAATGAGACTGGGGAATCTCTATCCTCAGCCCCTTTCTCCCTGTCTCAAAGGGGAGATGTTGGGGGTCTGTTTAGACCCCTGACATCTCACCAAAGCACCCACCCCCAACAGGGGTGATATAAAAAAAAAAACGCAAAAAAAAAAATTTAAAGTAAAATTGTAAAAATAATTTTAAAATAAAATAAAAAAACAATGGCATTGTCCACTCCCAAAAAAAAGAAAGCGTTGTAAAAAAACTATAAATTGTAGAAAATAATAAAAAAAGAATTGTAAAAAATGAAATAGTGAAAAAAAAAATTTAATTAAAAACTACTGACAGTCCATGCCTCATCAGCGCCACCTATCATTGCCCATCAGTGCTGCATATCAGTACCACTGTCACATGACATTAAAAAAAAGTATCGGTAATCGGTATCGGCGAGTACTTGAAAAAAAGTATCGGTACTTGTACTTGGTCTTAAAAAAGTGGACAACCCTAGTTAGAACATACTGAGGGAACACAGTTAACCCTTACAGCGCCCCTTCCAGGTTAACCCCTTCACTGCCAATGGCATTTACACAGCAATCAGTGCATTTTCATAGTACAGTTTGCTGTATAAATGTCATTGGTCCCAAAAAAGTGTCAAAATGGTCCAACATGTCCGCCGCAATATTGCAGTACCGCTAAAAATCGCGGATCGCCGTCATTACAAGTAAAAAATAAATAAATAAATAAAAACCCCATAAATTAATTCTCATCATTCGTAAACACAGCAACTTTTACGCAAACCAATCAATAAGTGCCAATTGTGATTTTTTTTTTTACCAAAAATATGAGGAAGAATATAAATCGGCCAAAACAGATGAAAAAAATGTTTTTTAATTTTTTTTTTTAGATTTGTATTTTAACAAAAAGTAATAAATATTTTTTTTTGCAAAATTGTTGCTATTTTTTCGTTTATAGCAGCGATCAGAAATGATGCAGAGGTGATCAAATATCACCAAAAGGAAGCTCTATTTGTGGGAAAAAAAGGACGCAAATTTTGTTTGGGTGCAACGTCGCACAACCGCGCAATTGTCAGTTAAAGCGACGCAGTGCCAAATCACAAAAAGTGCTCTGGTCCTAAACTGGGAAATCCTTCTGGGGCTGAAGTGGTTAAGTTCCCGAAGTCGCTCTTGATATGTTTTATCCCCCAGACCTTTCACCTTTTTTGTTACCTATCTCTGAACTCGTTCTATCTTATCAATATATTTTTGTAAGTGCGGTCTCCAGAACTAGACACAATATTCTAAGTGAGGTCTCACTAAAGATCTATATAGAGGAATCAGAACCTCCTTCCTCCTGCTGGTGATCCCTCTACTAATACATCCAAGAATTCTATTTGCTTTTCTCACTTTAAGTTGCAGTTTGCGAATTGCATGTGCATGTTCCTTATTTGCATCTACGATTTCGTCATGTGCCTTTACCACCACTCCTAGTTGTGACTCTATGTGCAATCCTCAATGCCATCTATTCTATGAGTTAAATGGGATACCCAGGAGCACAGCTCAGAGTGAAGGCCAGCTTGCAGGGAGAGTAGCATGGCCTTGATTGTGTTTTCAGAGGCAGGGGCATCTGATGCAGGGAAGGCAGCTAGGGGAGCTGTGTGCTCAATTGTACTGTCTGAGAGTGCTCCAGGGCCGTCTGCCCAGTGATGTTGTTTAGCTGAGGGTAGCTTCTGTGGAAAGTGTGCTGGGGATTCTGCAGCTCTCTTACCTCTGTCAAGAGTAGATGGGTTTTCCTGCTGCTGGATGGTTTCCTCCATGTCTGACAAAGTCATCCTGTGCTGGAGGTAGCAATCGTTCTGTGTGAGGAGGAGAGGGAGAGGGGCCGTTTTCCCGGGCACCATCTTGGGAATGAGTTCTGTGTGCCTTCATGAAGAATTATGTAGCCTGGGTTTTCCCCTGTTGGAGTATCCCCGTTTGGGGTGAGTTGCTGCTGTCTAGCTGCTGTGAGCCACTGAGGAGACCCTGCGTGGCAGAGAGGACTAGAGCCGAGCGACCATCTCGGTATGCAGCTAGGACACGCCCCCAGAATATTTAATTTTTTATTGTTTCACTTTAAGCATTATTAAAGTCACTGCTTCTGAAAAAAATATTGATTTAAAAACTTTTTTTGCATTGATACATGTCCTCTAGGGCAGTACCCCGGGTCCCCATACACTTTTTATGGCAATAACTTGCATATGAGCCTTTAAAATGAGCACTTTTGATTTTTCATGTTCGGGTCCCATAGACTTTTGTTTTTGAATGTGCGCACAATTTTTTTTGTCTGCTCGTATGTTCTGGCGCAAACCCAACTGGGGGGGGGGGGGGTGTTTAGCCTATCCCTAATATACTGTATATGTCAGAACTTTAAGGTTGATCTCTCCCAAGGCAACCTATGTTTTTTTGTTTTTTTTTATATCAATATTCTTTATTGGTTTTCAATATCAAACGTCCAACATGAAGGGGTATCAAAGTACCCAAATATAACAAAGGGTTACTAAGGTTACATGTCTGTATGAATTAACATATCAAAAGCATATCAATAATATAGAGTTGTTTGGGTAGATTGTATGCCCCACAGAGTGTAGATAACTGGTGGGATAATTATTTTAAATGGTCAAGGAACTATGTAGTCTAGAGTCATTTATGTGTGTGCATTGTTAGGCCAGATCTCCCATTTTTTCAGGAAATTTTTTCCATTTAAGTTTTTGAAGGCTAGATTGCGTTCCAATATGTAATGTTGTTGGGTTAGGGTTAGGGCTTTGGTTAGGTTGGTTAGGTTGGGGGATATGTCAGCTTTCCACTTCCTTAGAAGCACTTGGCATGCATATAATAAGATGTGTGAGATTACAAATCTTGAAACAGGGGGGTAGACGTCTATCCCTATATGTAGTAGGGCTAATTGTGGGGTTGGGGAGTTGATTATGCCAGACAGTGATGCTATGCATTTAAATACCTGGGACCAATAGCTTGTCAAGTGTGGGCAGCTCCAAAGTATATGGATTAAGTTTCCCACTTGCTCACAGTTGCGCCAGCAAAGAGGGGAAGTTGATTTGGAAAATTTGGATAGTCTGTATGGTGTGTAGTACCACCTGTGGATTCTTTTAATTGTCATTTCTCCTTGTTTTACACAGTGGGAAGATTTGTGTATACACCCCATTGCTTGAGAGTGAAACCCTTTTTAATATCCTCCTCCCATTTTAGGATGGAAGTTGATTTTTGTAGTAGGCTTTTGTATTATAGTGCGTTATAAATTCGTGAGATTCCCTTTACGGATTTCGCTTGTGACGAGTATAGCTCTCGAACCAATGTGGGAATTTTCATCTGTGGTAAGGGGTTTTCTTTTAAGAAGGATTTTATGCGAATACAGGTAAATAAGTCTTCTCTGGGAATGTTAAATTATTTTATGATATCTACTAGAGGTTTTGTGTCTCTACCTGTGTCTCTACAAAATCTAGCACTGAGCACGTGCCTAGGTCTTGGAGTTTTTTAGTGGATAGCCACGGGATGAGGCTGTCCAATATCTGGATTGGATAGGACTCTTGGAAGTCCTCCGATGGGCTCAATATGTTGTTTCTTAGTTCCCTCCATGCTAGCACCATTGCCTGCATAGGCATCAGTTTAAGGAAATTGATTTTGGGAGCCCATGCGTCATAGGTTAGCAGGTGGAGCAGGTTTGGCAACCTATGTTTTTCATACCTTCATCAATGTGTTTCATGGATCTTGGGCCACTTTGTCGGAAATGGTGGAAATATTCTTTCTTGCTATAGTATTAAGATTAGTTTAAAAATTTGTATGTACATGAAATGAGCCCAAAATGCAGATACTAAATAAGCGTTACAAAAGTAGGAATGGTATGGACGTACTGTTATAGTTATGGTTACTTTTACTGTACAGTTAGCGTTATTACGGCTTCAATTATACTCATAAGTTACAGTCAACATAGTCTGCTGATATTTCTAGTTGCATAAATAATATCGTCTACCAATATATACTATATAACCCTGTAACCAATGATCATTCAATACGAAATAGCCACTATCTGACCATATTACATAAATTGATTACCCAAACCTGACCACAGTGAGTACCCATTTGGGGTGGCAGGTACTTCCTAGTGAGAGTATGGACGCCAAACTTCACAACACGGTATAAATAATGGACCTTCATGTCCAATAAGGAAATATATGAATGATTATTGCCAGTTACCCTCTCTATCTCTGATGAGATAGATACAATATATCTCTAATGTATTCTCTGAATGTATATGTTGGATTTTCAACTCAACTCTGTAACAAAACATAAGCTGTAATGTCCTTTAAATTTAATAAAAATTTAAGTTAAAAAAAAAAAAATTAGCATCTACACCTTGGAAGTATTCAGAAGAAGAAGAAATTATGTAACACTTTGCAATTGTCAGAGATGAATCTGATATAATCTCTGTTTATTAAATTTTCCATATATACAACATACAAATAGGGGGTCAGTTTATAAAATTATCATAAAATAGAGAGTTAAATATTGCCATCACCGTTCTTATACTAAACAATTATTTTCCAATCAGAGCCTTCCCATTTTGTTCATGGTTTACATTTCAATCCTCAAACTCCAATCTTAAATATTTAAACCCCTTCCCTTCCCCTTCCCCTTCCCTCTCTCCCCTCCCCTCCAGAGGGACAGGTCCCAGAGTCCCTAAGTTGTTTATAGATATTTTAACAATGACCTTGAAGTTAGATATTCATCCCATTTACCCCATGTTGCCCTAAAGCACAGCCATTCTCAGTGCTAATTATTTCCTCTAGTGATCGCACCTCACTCATCTCGCATACCCATTCTGCCATTGAAGGAGCCATGTCCTTTTTCCAGCCACGGGCTATAATTGTTCTTGTTGCTATTAGCATATGCCGTAAAATATCTCTTTTGATGGCCTTTAACCCCTTCCTTACCCGGCACTTAAACCCCCCTCCTGCCCAGACCAATTTTTGGCTTTCAGCGCTGTCGCATTTTGAATGACAATTGCGCAGTCGTGCAACGTTGTACCCAAATAAAATTTGCGTCTTTTTTTTCCCACAAATAGAGCTTTCTTTTGGTGGTATGTGACCCCCTCTGCGTCATTTCTGATCGCCGCTATAAACAAAAAATGAGCGACAATTTTGCAAAAAAGAACAATATTTTTTACTTTTTGCTAAAGTACAAATCCATAAAAAAAAATATTCATCAGTTTTGGCCAATATATATTCTTCTACATATTTTTGTTAAAAAAAAAATCGCAATCGGCGTATATTGATTGGTTTGCGCAAAAGTTATCGCGTCTACAAACTGGGAATTGATTTATGGCGTTTTTATTATTTTTTTTTTTTTACTAGTAATGGCGGCGATCTGCGATTTTTATCGGGACTGCGATATTGGGGCGGACATGTCGGACATTTTTTACACATTTTTGGGACCAATGACATTTATTCAGCGATCAGAAATTTAAATGTCCACTGATTACTGTGTAAATGTCATTGGTAGTGAAGGGGTTAACCTGCAGGGGGCAGTGAAGGGGTTAAATATGTTCCCTGGGTGTGTTCTAACTGTGGGGGGGCAGGGCTGGCCGGGACATAACAGATATAACTGATCCCAGTGACAGGGATCAGTAGATCTGTTATGTCCCCTGTCACTGAACGGGGAACCGCCGTGTTTACAACGGCGGTTCCCCATTCTGAGGCTCCTAAATGTGATCGGCGGGTCTCGGGTGGACATCGAGTCCGCCCGACCCACGGGCATGCTCGCGCAGCGTGCGGCGCACGCGCGCCGCCGCTGCCTCCAGGGGGCGCGCCTGGACCGTGCGCAGTGGAGGACGTCCATGGATGTCCTCCGGGCATTTCAGGCCCGCGCTGGAGCCGTACTTCGGCAATAGCGCGGACCTGGAGTGGTTAAGGAACCGGGAATTATTGATAAGGAAATGAGTATATCTGATTGTATAGTAGTATTAGAGATTTCTCTATATATTTCAAATATATCTGTCCAGAGTTGGCAGACCTCTGGGCAGAAGTACCACATATGAGACATTGTCCCTTTGGCCCCTTTACATCTCCAACATGTTTCCGGGGTGCTCTCCTTGATCTTGTGGAGGTCAATTGGACACCAATACCATCTAGATATAATTTTGTAATTTCTTTCCTGATATTTCATTGAAGGAGGTAATGTACGTGTCAGAAGCAAGGATTTTTCCTATTGTGGTGTAGATATTGCTTTCATAATTTCTTCCTCCCATTTCCCTAAAAATGTTACTTCTCCATCTAGATCTTTGGGGAGTAAACCTTTATATATCATTGATAACACATGGGCTGGTCTATGTGTTTGTAACAAAAGTTTTTCAAATTTTGAGGGTGGCCGCTCTAATTCGGAATTCTGCCCTATAGAATACATGTATGCTTGCAGTTGTTGATATTGTATCCATTTGTTTGCGGTCTCTCCTCCCAGTGTGCCCATTGATGGAATCCTGCCGTCTACCAGGGTCTGAGCCAGTCTTATATCATCTCATCTTTGCCAATTCAAAAAGGTTGTGGCTACAATCGCCGGCTGGAAATCAGGGTTGGAAAATAAAGATGTCATGGGCCCAATCTGGGTAGATAAGGTTCCTTTTTTTATATGTAAATCCCATACCCTCAGGGTAAAAAGAACCAGAGATGGCGTATTTGTTGCATTAGGAGGACTTGCTGGTTTTACCCATGGCATGGATTTCAATTTCATACCCAATATATCCTCTTCTAACTTGACCCATTGCTTACACTCCATACCATGAAACCAGTCCACCACCCTTGTCGCATGTATGGCTTGTATATACCTCGTTAAATCCGGGAGGGCCAGGCCCCCTTTTATTTTAGATCTAATAAGTATATGCCTTTTGATCCGGGGAGTTTTGTGTTCCCAGACAAATCCCCCCACCGCCCTTCGCAGTTTGCAGATTAAGGCCGTGGGGAGGCATACCGGAATTACTTGAAAAACGTACAGCAATTTTGGAGCAAGTATAGTTTTATACACTTTTTTTGATAATCTATTTTTCCCTCTTCACCTTACTGAGAGAGGCAAAGCAGGAAGTGGATATCAATGTGTTTGAATCTGACCGAAGTGTTCTTCCTCATTACAGTGTGAAAGCCTTTTTTGTGTTGGTTCAGAGCCCAAGTTCCTAAATGTGTTGTTGGATAGTGTTGGTTTGCCCTCAATCCACATACATTACACACAGCAAGTTGTGTGGTATCCAGTGGTGGAGAAAAATGGTCAAGGCTTGTTTTCCCCATGTCTCACTATTAGCACTATATGAATACCTGAAACTTTTGTACAAAGTTGTAGTGGTATCATGACTGATTGGAAAGTCACCATGTCTCCCAACAGGGTTTTTAAATGTGTTTCTTTCTTTATCTACAACCCCTTCCCAAGTCTCCACTTTCTACTCATCCTCATACTTCTGCATTCTGTCCATGGACTTGACATCACTGCTAGATCCTGTGTTGTGATAATTCACCATAATGTGTAGTTGTGCTATAAATTTCGTGCTGCCTAACTTCACTTAAACAAATGTCTGCCAAGAGGTTTGCTGCCACCCCTCAACCAACACCAAAAAAACAACCTTTAGTTCTACTCTTCAACCTTTTTCCCTACTACTGAAAAGCAATTTGTTTTGCAAACTACTGAGCAGATAAAGAAATGGAAGACTGTAACCATTTTACTAATCAACTCTCACAGGCACCATCTGTCCACGCACCAGGAAACCTATGGATTAAGCCTAAGAATGTTTAAGATTTTATTAAAGTAGATTTGTTTGATGTTTGTTTGTTTGATGTGTTTTTACTTATAGGAAGGGGTGAACTGAGAGATACCTCTTTAACTCAATTTGTCATTGAACTCTCTCTCCTCTTAGTGACTCTGTCTGTACTGCAGTAAACAATTAAAAGGCATCCTGACTGCAATAAAGCACTGACTCCTGGCCACTGATTACAAGGGGATATGAGAATGACTTTGAAATAAAACCCCTCTCCACCAACCAAAATAACATATCTAAATATGATAGTGCACCCAAACTCACTAGTAAAAATACCCTACATGTTTCACTCTGAAAATGAGCTTTTTCAGGGGTGTATAAAATAAAATAAATGCTCAAAAATAAAAGAGTTGTAACCACCACATGACAAAGGGCCATGAACCTTTAGTTCTACTCTTCATCCTTTTCCCTACTACTGAAAAGCATTTTGTTTTGCAAACTACTAAGAATTAAAGAAATGAAAGACTGTAACCATTTTATCTTGATAAGCACTACCAGTGAACATTAGGAAAGAAGAGAATTGAACACCATATGTGAAAGACAGTGTCAGCACGGGTTGTAAAGAAGGAAATTCTTATAATTCTCTGGAACAAGGGAGATATTATGTAGGAAAAAACAAAAGGATGGCGGCACTGCACAGCATGATCAAATGCTTGAAAAATAAAGATTTATTGTAAATTCAGCCAGTAATACAGAGTAAAGTTAAGCAACTTTACCCTGAATTTACAATAAATTATTATTTTTCAAGCATTTGATCATGCTGTGGAGTGCTGCCATCCTTTTTTTCTTCCTACATTGTGTCTACGGTGGTGAGCCAAGGTGAGCACCTGCAGCTGTCTACCACTTCATCTGATTGCCTGAGCGGTGTGTACTACATGTTTGGACAAGGGAGATGTTGTCGTTCATTTTGTCACAGAGTTTTTCTCCTTTCTGTGGCTATGAATGAGAAGATGAAAGAGCAAACCAATTCATAATATTCTTTTCTTAGCCCTTTTGCTAACATTGTCCTTGACCCTTGCTGTTATCATTGATACATTGAATACTGCTGCTAGTGTTTCCCTTCCTCTTGCCCTTCCACTCTTACAGCTGACAGGGGTACTAGAATGCCAGTTGTTGTTATTCCCTTTGCATTTCTACCTTTCTTTCTGGACAATGTCTGCAGCATTACATTAAACTAACATCAGGCCTGTCAGCAAGATGCATGGCAGCAGACAATAAATTACAGAATTTGAAGTACTATCAGTCAATTTGACAAGCTCCAACTATAAGCAATGCATTTATTTTATAATTGCTAACAAACAAGACTACATTTTTAAGGTTGAATGTGAGCCTTCAATGATTTTAAAAAAGTCAGATAGCAACAACTTTGTAATTTAGCACACAAATATAATCAATGCCACTCCAGTGACCACCTGAAACCTTCAAATTTGTGTAGAGTCAAAAGATTATTTTGCTTTATAAAACATTTTATAACAACATAAATGCTATTTGGGACAATAGTTAGTTAATAATCTACCCTGAAACACACTGCAGCTCTTTAACACTCCATTTTCACCTTTAGATTTCAATATTGTTTTGGTATTAAAAACACAGGGGTGCAGCCGGCAGCTGACCAAAAAGGGTGCGTATCCTCTGTTAGGACAAACTGGGCAGAGTGTGACAGCAGCACCACAGGGACCCACACCACAACCTCCTTAGTCCCACAACTGTATTTGCGACAGCAGCTATGACCCTGAAACAGAAATCAAAGTTCATCATGGCTGCAAGGATGGGAACAGAATTCTGCCTGTATAGAGACAGTGACACTCACCTACTGACAGCAATATCCAGGAGCCCTCACTAGAAAGACCAGTCCACGCTACACTTAGCAGTCTACCTACACAAGATACCCTGTGAAACCAGAGCCAGGACTAACAACCACATGCAGGATATTGTGGTGACCAATATGCAGTATTTAAGGGATTTAAATCCCCTCCAGGATTTCCTCATTTCTGACCAAACCATTTCAGACCCCATACTTAAGGACTTGCTTCTATTGTTCAAAAGCTCTTTACACACTGACGCACTGATATGGAGTCTATGCTGAAACATCTTAAAGGATACATTCTGAAATGGGTCAGGTAAATCACATTGACAGTAGATAGGTGAATTTGCTTCTACGCACAACAAACCGGTTAACTCACATAATGAAATTACTGATGATCTACAGTGGGCAAGGCTAAGTATATCTGAGTGAGGACCATTCATGACAGATTAATATGAAATTCAATGGTATTCCAAGGTATTCAAGATTTAAAATAGCAAATATGTTGGCAACTGCTATACAGATGAGCAAAATAATGTTACGAACTTCTCAAAACAAGAATGGTAAAACCTACACTGTCACTTCAGCTGAAAGGGGGCTTAGGCTATAATACTTTGGGGGCATTTATTTAGTTCAGGTACTTATATAGCGCCATCAATTTATGCAGTGCTTTACATATACGTTGTACATTCACATCAGTCCCTACCCTCAAGGAGCTTACAATCTAAGGTCCCTAACTCACATTCATGCACACACATACTAGGGCCAATTTAGACAGGATCCAATTAACCTACCAGAAAGTCTTTGGAGTGTGGGAGGAAACCGGAGGACCCGGAAGAAACCCACGCAGGCACAAGGAGAAGATGCAAACTCCAGGCAGGTAGTGTCGTGGTTGGGATTCAAACCAGCGACCCTTTTGCTGCTAGGCGAAAGTGCTAACCACTACACCACTGTGCCACTATGCCACCCATGGAATCCTTTCCACTTAGTGACAACTTTAACCACTTCCCTACTGCTGTATGCAGAATGATGGCTGCAAAGTGGTTCTGTTATCCTGACTGGACATCATATAACGTCCAGCAGGTTAACAAGCCGGAGCATGCCCCCAGGGCCGCATGGCGATCGGTCATGTGGTGTGTCAGTCTGACACACCGCATCTCCGATCATGGTAAAGCTTCTGTCAGAAGCTCTATACCACGTGATCAACTGTGACGAATCATGGCTGATCACAGTGTAAACAGGAAAACTGCATATCAGCTTTTCCTCTACTCACATCTGCAAACGAGACTAGATGAGAGCCGATAGGCGGCTCTCCTGACAGGGGGATCTACATTGTTTATCAGTGCAGCCCCCCTAGGATCGCCACCAGGACCACCAGGGAGCCCACCATGGACCACCAGGGAGAGCCCACCCAGGACCACCAGAGAGACAACCAGGAAAGCCCACCCTCACTACCAGGGAGCCCACCCAGGGACCACTAGGTAAGGGGCACAGTGTCCAACAGGGATGGCACTCAGTGCCATCTTGAATGCCACCCAGGACCACCAGGGAATGCCAGGGAAGGACCACCAAGTTAGTGCCATCTAGCATTGCCACCTATCAGTGCCCACCAGTGTCCACCAGTGCCACCTATCAGTGCCCATCAGTGCCACCTATCAGTGCCCAGTGCCACCTATCAGTGCCCATGAGTGCTGCCTATGAGTGTCCATCAGTGTCCATCAGTGCCACCTATGAGTGGCCATCAGTGCTGCCTATGAGTACCCATCAGTGCCGCTTATCAGTGCCTCCTATCAGTGCCCATCAGTGCTGCCTATCAGTGCCGCCTATCAGTGCTGCATATATGTGCCTCATTATCAGTGCTCATAAGTGCCACCTCATCAGTGCCAATCAGTACTGCCTCATCAGTGCCTGTCAGTGTAGTCTCATCAGTGCCCATCAGTGAAGGAGTAAATGTACTTTTTGCTCTTGTTTTATTTGTAGTGCAAAAAATAAAAACCCCAGAGGTGATCAAATACCACCAAAGGAAATCTCTATTTGTGGGAAAAAATGATAATTTGGTTGGGTACAATGTCACATGACTGCACAATTGTCATTCAAATTGTGACAGCGCTGAAAGCTGAAAATTGGTCTGGGCAGGAAGGGGGGGGGGTAAGTGCCTGGTATTGAAGTGATTAAACCACCAGTGCAAATTCTGTCTGAAATTGATACCTGACTGTTTTATATGAATTTTCCTGCGTTTAGTGATTCAACATTACGTGGTTAGCAACAAGCATTCTCCTTTGATATGCCACAGTGTGCTCCTCAATACTCCTCTGATGGAGCAATGCATCACTTAGCTGTTCATGGAACTAGTTTGAAGTTGTTTTTCAAACTGTTCTTTTTTTTTTTTTTATAACAGTCTTTATTTTCTACATTGCAAATGTTTGCCTTTCAGAGCTGCAACTTTCTCTTACCAGAGAAAATATCTAACTGCTAAATGAGCACCATTATTAACTGGCACAAGACCCACTTTTTATTTAACTCTGCTTGCCAGCTTTCTGATTTCAAGGTAAAATCCATTGTTTACATTCCCTTAGAAACATTCAAAGACATTCAATTTCATTGTATAAACATTTGTACTGACAGTGATGTCCATCAATGTTACAGGTCATAACAACCCCTATAAAGAAGATGTTTTATGGAGTGAAACCTTCAAAAAGAAATGCCACATCATATGTGAAAAGATCCACTTCTTCACGTAGAGGCATCCCACTTGCTTACAAAATAAGGTCTCCCATTAATACTTGACAGCTGCTTCTTAAAAGTAAAAGAGTAGTTTAATTGCCATTGGTAACACAAACGCATTCTTTTGCAAAAACGAATACTAATAAGGCCCTAATGGAAGGTATACAAGAAGGAATTCCATAAACATCACAGATATATCACAGACACACTTTTTTGACTTTGGCCCTTTAAAATCTGCTTCAGATTCAAAAATCCCCACCACCAATTTTGGTAACTTTATTGACTCATGTGCAGTGTTAATTTTGGCAGCAAATTTTGATTCAGTTTTAGTCTTAGTCTTAGGACTAAAATTACATTATAGTTTTAGTCCCATTTATTCTTCTGCAAGTATTTTAGTTTTAGTCATAGTCTTTGACTAAAATGCCATTCTAGTTTTAGTCCCATTTTAGTCATCGTATTTTAGTTAACTAAAATCTCCAGTACATTTTTGTAGAATAAAATAATTTTAGTCAACTAAAATCGAATGTGTTTAGTTAAATTGTAATGCAATATTTAAGCATTTCTCTAGAATTCCCAAACTCATTATTAAAGTTGAGCGAACTGTAAAGTTTGGTTCCGTACGGAACTTTGGGGTGTCCGTGACCCGGACCCGAACACGGACATTTGAAAAAAAAGTTTGGGTTCGGGTTCTGGGTTTGGGTATTTGATCCCGCCTGTTGAATAGCTGCAGGGCAGCCAATCAACAAGCATTTCACTGGTTTGCCCTTAGAAGCCATCACAGCCATGCCTACTAATGGCATGGCTGTGATTGGCCAGTGCATCATGTGACCCAGCCTCTTTATAAGCTGGAGTCACTTAGTGCTGCATGTCACATACTCTCTGGCTAGTATAGGGAGAGGATGCTGCCGGCGCTGTGAGGGACAGATTGCAGATATAATAACATCTCATCCTGCATTACAGAATGATCTGATTGTGGACTAGGTAGAGATTACTACTACTACTGCTTTAAGGGACAGATTGCAGATCTAATAACATCTCATCCTGCATTACAGAATGATCTAACTGGACTAGGTAGAGTCTACTGCTTAGAGGGACAGATTATTGTTCTAAAATCATCTTCTAGTTCTATAGGGTCAGGTTCCTGCTGTTGCTGTAAGGGACAGATTATTGTTCTAAAATCATCGCCTACTCCTATAGGGTCAGGTTCCTGCTGTTGCTGTAAGGGACAGATTATTGTTCTAAAATCATTTTAGTTCCTTTTGCAGCCCTCTAGCACTTTCCAGGACTATTTTACAGTCATTTTTGTGCCGAAAAGTTCGGGTCCCCATTGACTTCAATGGGGTTCAAGGTTCGGGGTAAAGTTCGGGTCAAGTTCGGTACCGAACCCAAACTTTTTTGCAAAGTTCGGCGGAACCCGAACATCCAGGTGTTCGCTCAACTCTACTCATTATATACTCCTGAAGTAAAAAATCTTATATCATGTTATTATTTATGGTATTAATGTTTGAACAAACTCACAGATACAGATTTAGCCACTCTGGACAGTCTGATGAGGCCTGTAATGCTGCAGAGTGCTCTGGACAGTCTGAGGAGGCCTGTAATGATGCAGAGTGCTCTGAATGTTGGTCCGAGGAGGCCTATAATGCTGCATAGTGCTCTGGATGGTGGTCTGAGGAGGCCTGTAATGCTGCATAGTGCTCTGGATGGTGGTCTGAGGAGGAGGCCTGTAATGATTCATAGTGCCCTAGACGGTGGTCTAAGGAGGCCTGTAATGCAGCAGAGTGCTTTGAATGGTGGCCCAAGGAGGCCTGTAATGCTGCAGAGTGCTCTGAACGGGGGTCTGAGGAGGCATGTAATGCTGCAGAGTGCTCTGGACGGTGGTCTGAGGAGGCATGTAATGCTGCAGAGTGCTCTGGGTGGTGGTCTCAGGAGTCCTGTAATGTTGCAGAGTGCTCTGGATGGTGGTCTGAGGAGGAGGCCTGTAATGCTTCATAGTGCTCTGGGCAGTGGTCTAAGGAGGAGGCCTATAATGCTTCAGAGTGCTCTGAATGGTGGCCCAAGGAGGCATGTAATGCTGCAGAGTGCTCTGGATGGTGGTCTGAGGAGGCCTGTAATGCTGCACAGTGCTGGATAGTGGTCTCAGTCTGAGGGATGGCCTATAATGCACAGTGCTCTGGATGCCACTGCCAGTGGTCAGAGGAGGCATGTAATACTGCATAGTGCTGGATGGTGATCTGAGGGATGACCTGTAATCTACAGTGCCCTGGAAGCCACTGCCAGTGGTCAGAGGAGGCCTGTAATGCACAGTGTGCTCTAGATGGACAGTGGTCTAAGGGGAAGCCTCAGGCTTGCTGTAATTGCAAACACAATTACTGTACATTCACAGTCTGCTCTGTTCTGGGTGCCTGGCGCCATGGTCATCGGGACTCAGGAGGCCTTAGCCTGGCTGGCCTGTAATGCACAGTGCTGTGCTGCTCTCACTCTCAGGTCTCTGGCACTGGCAGTCATCTCATCGCGGTGTGCTTGCTTGCTGGGGAAGGATTTCAGAAGTAGGCAGATCTCCATGAAAAAACGGAAGTTCGTTCACGAGGGTAAACATCCCTGCCTCACATTTTCATCTCGTTTTAGTTTGTTAATGATAATGGATCTGATTTTTATTACAGTATTCAGTATAACAGTGGACGAAAATGTGCTGTACTTTTCATTTAGTTTTCGTCACTGTAAAAATGCCGCTGACTAAATCTTTGACGAAAACGTTTTCATTGACAAAATGAACACTGCTCATGTGGCAGATGCAGGTATTTTATAAAATCAACACTTGTACAAAGTGGCACTATTAATGCAAAAAATTAAATAATAACCAACACAAGTTCATAGATAACCTATTCTAAGTTGACATACAAAGACAGGAGAAAGTGCCAGTTGTTCAACACAGCTGCACCTCTTGATTACTCTATCAACAATGCAGAACCTAAATGAGGTGAAGAGCAAATTCTTCTGCAGAATTTCAGGCTGATTTTTTATGGAGCAGTGACCTAAATATATGCCAAGGCCATAGCTAATAGAATATTACCCCACATCTCTTTAAGCTGCATCAGGTGGGCTTTACGAAGGGAAGACCAGCCCCTGATGGAACCGGAGTAATGAATATAATCTGAATGCTTGAAACCAGACGTTACCCCTCCTTGCTGTTGGCATTATGTGCCAAAAAATATTAGATGGAATTAATTGGGGTTATTGCACACAGGCTTTTTTTTTGTTCCATACTTTCAGCCTTCACAATCATGTACACTACTCTTTCAGCTCAAACTTATACATCAGTAATTTTACAAGGCAAATGTGCTCTCTCTTGAATCATTCGATAAAAGTTATCTCTAATAGGGCTTTTTGAGGCCTATATAATGTTGATTGTCACCCAAAAATTGCCATGACAACCTGGCCTTTCACTTTTTGAAATCCAAAAACATTCACTATGTTTAGCTACTTGTCCTAATAAAGGATTAATAATTCAAAGAGCCAGATCCTTAATATATAGGTACAAGAGGAGATGCATTTTTGTTTACATAAAATCTCCCTACCCTGGATTCTACCTAAAATTATATACCTAGATATAAACCTAACAAGTCCCTCTATTTTACTCTTCTCATACAATTATGAAACATCAATCTTGCTAAGGTTAAAACAGATTTAGTGCATGGATTTTATTTCACAAAAACTGAACTATCTTGGTATGGTAGGTGGGTGGCCTACAAGATGGGGTCCTCCCTAAAATGTTATACTTCTTCAGTATCTTGCCTTATACTCCCTGAACATTTTTTAAGACACACCGATGACCTGATTTAAAAATGATCTATGAGGCAATACAAAACTAAGAAGTGCTAAATATTTTATACTAATGACCGCAGAGGGTATAAACCTTTCAAAGGTACTATAGAGCAGCAATTTAAGACCAGTTTCAATACTGGTTTCAACCGTGTAAGAAAAAATTGGAAGTATGATTGAACAAACATTGATGCCATGCCATGATCTCAAACAACACTGTGCTCCCCAACTATGCACTGGTGGGATTAGAAATCAATCCCTACCTCTGAATATGTTGACTATGATGGGTAAAATTGGTATACTCACCTAAAGAATGCTCCTGCAAGTGCACCACTGTATTACCCATACCTAAAATACATTTTCCAAAACATACATAAGAAATTCCTTATATGCCCTACAACTCCTATAACTCCTTCAAGCGGCATCTTTACATTATATAATACATTATATAATACTCTCCAGGATAAATTAACATTTTTGTAATACCTTTAACAGAATCCAAATGGAAACAAGCTATTACACCAAATTATCAGTGTTCTTAATGTTTTATACATTCAGAGTGTGATGGACTGCCTGGCACCCAACCTGGGTGCTTCTGCCAAGATACAGCTTCCTCCACTCTGGAACCAGGTATTATAGCTAATAATTGCACCCAAGAACTGGACAGCACTATCTTAGGTGCAAACTGGAACTCTTTTTTGAAAACTCACACAGAATTTATACCACACAAAATCAGATAAGAGTTTGATCACATTATCCTAAACAATGTAAACTTTAAACAGCAACATCATTAGTACATCTAATGAACAGCTAACATAAACACATAAACATCCCACAATGGTTCAGGAATGAGGTAAAGTGGACACAATACTAATCACATCTCCAAGAGGATTACCAGACAGAAAGAAACAAAAGGTGACTCAATTAACAATGAGGATTCACACCTAGGAGGGACACAATGGGGGAATTATACAATGAGAGAAAGATGCTTAATAAACAGATTTACACAAAGTAGCAGGAGACACCAGCATCAGGTTGTTTGAACTTATTATAATCTTTTGCTGTGAGTCTTTCAGTCTAGGAGGGGGTTTAAGCAGTCAAGACTGGCTTGGGCTGTTTATTCCATACTCCAACAAAATGCCGGGACCCAAATCTGTATCCAAGTCCTAGGTTCCCAGAGTCTGTGTGTTTCAGGCAGACATGGACCCGACTCTGAAGCAAAACCACTCCAAATTTCCCCCAGACACACACCTCCCAAATAATAGAGCCTCCTCAAAAGCCAGGACCCATAGTCAGTAGGCAAGAGGCTACGCTGCAGTCCCCTCCAAAAGCCCCTGTCCCAGTTAGGTCTGTCACAGGGAGCTATCACAAAAATGATATCTAACATTTTACAGAATTAGTAAATTCTCTAAATCCCACCCACCTAAGTTTTGAACAATTGTGATCAATCAGGGGCATTATACCACATCCTATGGTCTTGCTCTTTGTTAAGAAGTTTCTGGAATGTAGTTTTCTAAGTGATGTCAGCAATTACAGTTTACATTACACAATCAACCACTGAATTTGCCATATTGAACGTGGGTTTGGAGAGATTCATCACACAATGCCTAACTATTTCTGCCCACATCATATTTAATCATAAGAAAAATCTGCAAACCCCCAATATAAGTGTCATATAACAAAAAATGGATATGTGGTTTACGTATGAAAAAATTATTCCTTTGAAAGATAATAATATCACTGTATTCTTTTAGAGATGAGAAGCATGCTCTCAGCTTTGGAAACTCTCTTCTTACACTGCTTAATGGTTGGGAATGATCCAATATTGTACTTCACCTATTAATAGATTTGTGTACTTGGTGAGAAATTGAAGTGCAACTCACTGGTTGTTACATCAGCTTAACTGTTCTCTTTTATCTTTCTTGGTATATTGCTCCTTTTCACTTTGTTTTTCTGCTCTGTAAAACGGAAAAAAACTATTGTCCTTTCTAATGCAATGAAGTGCCTAAGTACATGACAGATAGGAATTGCACCGCTACTGCTAATACTGGTTTGTTGTATCTTGCTATTATGTATGCAAGTTGATACAGTCAATAAATGCTGCAATTTTTTGTGTTTTAGGTTTGAGGCTTAGAGTTTTAGGGTTGTAGCTTGAGGTTCTATGTATAAAAAATGCTTTTCAAATGTTCATGGTTCATACAAAACTAATGTATAATACCTTTAATATTTGTGACATGTGTGTAATGTTGGTTTCTTTTTGTTGCCTTTTGTCAGGCAAATGTAACATTCCCGTTGATCATAAGAGAAAACAGTCATTGAGAACATTCAACCACAAGAGTTAAAGGACATTCATGAATATGAATGAGAAAATAGCCTTAGTCCATAAGCTAACAATATTAAACCAGAAGGGGAAATAATATGAGAGAAATCTCTCACAATCTATAGCGATTCTTGTCTATGAAGATTGCAGCACATGCTGGCTCCATAACAACTAGGTACCCTTAGCAGGAAGCTTTCACATTTAGCAGCAGTAGTAATGCCACTGCTAAATCTGTCAGTTACCGCTGCTTTGGAAGGTTTGGCCAAACACTCATTAATTTGTCAGTTTGTGGAACCTCCCAAACTGTGAACAAATATGCAGAATAAATAAACAGTGTACACAATGCAGAGATCTCATATTTCCCCTGATCGAATGTTCTTAGCTTTTTGTGTTAAACCCTGAAAAAGGCAATAGGAACTGATATTATTATATTATACACATATTACAAAGATTACAGGTGTTATTCGGGACTTTAATGCAAATACTGAGACATTTACACAGCAATTTATTTATTTATACAGTATCTCACAAAAGTGAGTACACCCCTCACATTTTTGTAAATATTTTATTATATCTTTTCATGTGGCGACACTGAAGAAATGATACTTTGTTACAATGTAAAGTAGTGAGTGTACAGCTTGCATAGCAGTGTACATTTGTTGTCCCCTCAAAATAACTCAACACACATCCATTAATGTCTAAACCGGAGCTTCACAGGTTGCCACTGGAGTCCCCTTCCACTCCTTATTCCACATAATGGAGCTGTTGGATGTTAAAGACCTTGCGCTCCTCTACCTTCCATTTGAGGATGCCCCACAGATGCTCAATAGGGTTTAGGTTTGGAAACATGCTTGCCAGTCCATCACCTTTACCCACAGCTTCTTTAGCAAGGCAGTGGTTGTCTTGGAGGTGTGTTTGGGGTTGTTATCATGCCCTGCGGCCCAGTCTCCGAAGGGAGGGGATCATGTTGGCATTCATGGTTCCCTCAAAGAACTGTAGCTCCCCAGTGCGGGCAGCACTCTTTCAGCCCCAGACCATGACACTCCCACCACCAAGCTTGACTGTAAGCAAGACACACTTGTCTTTGTACTCCTCACCTGGTTGCTACCACACACGCTTGACACCATCTGAACCAAATAAGTTTATCTTGGTCTCATCAGACCACAGGACACGGTTACAGTAATCCATGTCCTTGGTCTGCTTGTCTTCAGCAAAGTGCTTGTGGGCTTTCTTGTGCATCATCGTTAGAAGAGGCTTCCTTCTGGGACAACAGCCATACAGACCAATTTGATGCAGTGTGCGGCTTGGTCTGAGCACTGACAAGCTGACCCCAACCTCTGCAGCAATGCTGGCAGCACTCATATGTTTATTTCCCAAAGACAACCTCTGGATATGACGCTGAGCATGTGCACTCAACTTCTTTGGTCGACCATGGCTAAGCCTGTTCTGAGTAGAACCTGTCCTGTTAAACTGCTGTATGGTCATGGCCACCATGCTGCAGCTCAGTTTCAGGGTGTTTGCAATTTTATTATAGCCTAGGCCATCTTTATGTAGAGCAATAATTATTTTTCCAGATTCTCAGAGAGTTCTTTACCATGAGGTGCCATGTTGAACTTCCAGTGACTAGTATGAGAGAGTGAGAGCAATAACACCAAATTTAACACACCTGCTCCCCATTCACACCTGAGACCTTGTAAAACTAAAGAGTCACATGACACTGGGGAGGACAAATGGCTAATTGGACCAAATGTGGGCATTTTCAAAGTACTCACTTTTGTTGCCAGCGGTTTAGACATTAATGGCTGTGTGTTGAGTTATTTTGAGGGTACAGCAAATGTATACCACTATACAAGCTGTACACTCACTATGTTGCATTGTAGCAAAGTGTCATTTCTTCAGTGTTGTCACATGAAGATATATAATAAAATATTTACAAAAATGTGAGGGGTGTACTCACTTTTGTGAAATACTGTATGCCCCTTAGGATACTTTGACATTGGTGCTATAAGTTTTAGCGGTGCTTTACCGCTGTTATAGAGGCACTTAGGCACTGTTATTGAACTGTTTTTCACCCTCCAGAAGGCGTTAGAAGCACCTGCTTAGCGCTTTTAAAGCACTTTGAAAACTGCGTCCATTCATTTCAATGGCAGGGGCGGTGTAGGAGTGGTGTATACACCGCTCCCACACCGCCCCAAAGATACTGCTTGCAGGACTTTTTTCATGTCCTGCAAGTGCACTGCCCCAGTGTGAAAGCACAAGTCAGTAATTGTTTTTGGGCTTCAAGAAATGAGATAAGCCATCGGGTTTGACCAATTTTCAGATATAAAGTATATGCCATAGTTTGTAGATGCTATAACTTTCCTACAGACTAAATAATATACACTGATTTGGGTTATACACAAAAAATGTAACAGAATACAGTTTGGTCTACATTTATTAAAAAATATATTTTTTTTGTTCATGCAGCAAAAAATAAAAACCCAGGAGTGATTAAGTACCACCAAAATAAAGCTATATTTGTGTAAAAATGATAAAAAAAATCATATGGGTACAGTGTTGCTTGACAGCGCAATTGTCCTTCAAAATGTGACAGAGCTTAAAGATGAAAATTTGCCTGGGCAGGAATGGGGTGCATGTGCCCTGTATTGAAGTGGTTAAATATAATGTTGCAGCATTGTGAAAATTGTTAGACACAGACAAAGCTGCCCTGCATGCCCTATTTGCAGCACATCAGCACATACTAATACAGGACAGTTTAGTACATTAAATCACCACATTAAGTGCATCAAAGCACCACATCCTTAATCCCTCAATTTCCTTACAGGTAGCTGCTCATAAAGTTAGGCAATACCATGTATTCACCATGTCTGAGAGACCTACAGGGGGAGGCAGAGATTCCCAACATGCTGCTGGTAGGGGTTGAGCAGGTTCTAAATCCATTTGCAAGAACACAGCACTAGTCAGGCCGCAACTTTCAGAGGCAAGATATGTTGTCTTTTCCTCTGGACTGTAGGCTTGCTATATAGCCAGAGCACAAAGATAAAGTTGTTGAGTGGCTAACCAACCCTTCCTCATCCTTCTCCTTCTCCCATGCAGAAAGCAAGGCATTTTCCCCAGGAGCTGTGAATGTCTCTTTTTATTCCTCTACAGTTAATCAAAGCATTGCCTACAAACTGGCATTGAGGAGCTGGATGAATTATTTCAGTAGCTCATAGCCACTTGATAGAGGAGATTATTCTACAATTCCTGTTATCATATGTTATAATAAGTCTTGAGGGAGGAAAAAGAAGGCAAAAATCAGCAATTGACATTGATGTATCTGCAGCTTACTACCAATTGAGCTCAAGCTATGAGGAGGGAGTGGATGATGAGATGGCAGACCATATCTGGGTGCCCAAGAGTGTAGAGCTGTAGTGTGGGCAAGATGCACAGCAGCAGTGAAGCAGAATTTCATCCAGGGGCAGCTTGCAGAAAAGTGAAAGGAGAAGCCATCCTATTTCAAAGGATATCACTGCCACACTGATGCAGGACACTGCTTCACATAACTCAGTGAAAGTCTGTACACTGAACTGTACACTAGTGGTTTGCACCTTCTACCTGTAGAGTATCAAGGGCGATAAATGTACCATTCATTTAGGTGCATGAAGAGACAAGTGATTCATTATAACTAGAGTTGAGCAGACACCTGGATGTTCGGGTTCGGCGGGTTTGGCTGAACTTCGCAAAAAAGTTCAAGTTCGGCCCCGAACTTGACCCGAACTTGACCCTATTGAAGTCAACAGTGACCCGAACTTTTGGGCACAAAATGGCTCTAAAAAAGTCCTGGAAAAGGCTAGAGGGCTGCAAAAGGAAGCACAATGGGGGTAAGAGTAGGACAAGTGCCCTGCAAACAAATATGGATAGGGAAATAACTTAAAATCACATAAAAAAAATAAAAAATGGTGGAGGAGGTGGATGTGGAGTAGGAGGTTGAGGAGGCTGTGACCATGTCGGTGTAGGTGGTGGAAGTGGCGGTGGAAGAGGATGAGGAGGTAGCCAACACTGTTTTTTGTTTGTTTGTTTTATTTCTAATTGGGGTAGCCCCCAAAATATTGAGACATATTAAAAAAAAAGGATACGTTCACTTAAGTATACCAATGGCTGTGTGAGGTCGGTATAAATGGCTATTCTGCACAAGGTACAGACAAGTCTTGTGGGATCCATGCCTGGTTCATTTTAAAAAGGTTAGCTTGTCCACGTTGGCTGCGGACAGGCTGCTGCGCTTGTCTGTGATAACGCCACCTGCCGTGCTAAACACACGTTCAGACAATACACTGGCTGCAGGGCAGGCCAGCACCTCCAAGGCATAAAGGGCAAGCTCAGGCCATGTGCCCAATTTGGAGACCCAGAAATTGAATGGGGCAGACCCATCAGTCAGTACTTGTAGGCATGTGCGCACATACTGTTCCACCATGTTGCTGAAATGCTGCCTCCTGCTTAGACATTGCCTCTCAGCTGGTGGTGCTGTTTGTTGTGGTGTGCTGCTGACAAAGCTTTTCCACATTTCGGCCATGCTAATCCTGCCTTCTGAGGTGCTGGCGGTGCCACAGCTGCATTGGTGACCTCTTCTTCCTCCTCTGCCTTCACCTTGTGCTTCCACTGAGCCCCTGGTGTCATTTGGGAATGCCCTCAGCAGCGCGTCTACCAGCGTGCGCTTGTAGTCGTGCATCTTCCAATCACGCTCCAGTGAGGGAATTAGGGATAGCACGTTGTCCTTGTAACGGGGATCCAGCAGGGTGGCCAGCCAGTAATCGGCACAAGTTACAATGTGAGCAACTCGGCTGTCGTTGCACAGGCACTGCAGTATTTAGTCGCTCATGTGTGCCAGGCTGCCCAGAGGCAAAGACAAGCTGTCCTCTGTAGGAGGTGTATCATCTGTGTCCTCCGTATCCCCCCAGCCACGCTCCAGTGATGCCCATGAGCTGCGTTGGGTGCCACCCTGCTGTGAACACGGTTCCTCCTCCTCCTCCTCATCCTCGTCCTCCTCATCCTCCAGAACTGTGCCCTGCCTTGAAATTTTTTTACCTGGCCTATGCTGGTGCAGGAACCCACCCTCCAAGCCACTTGTGAATGACTGGCCTAATAACCATGGAAATGACCCCTCTTCCTCCTCCTCCTGTGCCACATCCTCTTTCATCATCGTCCAAAGTGTTTTGTCAAGGAGACATAGAAGTGGGATAGTAACGATGAGAACAGCGTCAGCGGCACTGGCCATGTTGGTGGAGTACTCGAAACACCGCAATATGGTACACAGGTCTCGCATATAGGCCCACTCGTTGGTGGTGAAGTGGTGCTGTTCCGCAGAGCGACTGACCTGTGCGTGCTGCAGCTGAAACTCCACCATTGCCTGCTGCTGCTCGCACAGTCTCTCCAGCATGTGCAAGGTGGAGTTCCCTAGGAGGCGGTGAGCGGGAAGGCCGAAGTTCCGCTGCAGCGCAGACAGGCGAGCAGCAACAGGGCGAGAATGCTGAAAGCATGCACAGATGGTCCGCACTTTCTGCAGCAGCTCTAACATATCCGGGTAGCTTTTTAGAAATTTCTGCACCACCAAATTGAGCACATGCGCCAGGCAAGGGATGTGCGTTAAACCTGCTAGGCCCAGAGTTGCTACGAGATTTCGCCCATTATCGCACACCACCTGCCTGGGCTTGAGACTCAGTGGTAACAACCACTCATTGGTCTGTTGTTCAATGCCCTTCCACAGCTGCTTCAGAGTGTGAGGTTTATCCCCCAAACATATCAGTTTTAAAACAGCTTGCTGTCGTTTCCCCCTGGATGTGCTGAAGTTGGTGGTGAAGGTGTTACGCTGACCGGATGAGGAGGTGGTAGAGGAGGAGGAACCGGAGTAGGAGGAGAAAGCAACAGGAGGCAAAGAGAAATGACCTGCAATCCTCGGTGGCAGAAGGACATGCGCCAAACTGCTATCCAACTCAGGCCCACCCATCACTACATTTGCCCAGTGTTCAGTTAGCGAGATATAGCATCCCTGCCCATGCTTACTGGTCCACGTATCAGTGGTTATGTGGACCTTACCACAGATGGGGCTGCGCAGTGCACACTTGATCTTGTCCCCGACTTGTTTGTGCAAGGAAGGGATGGCTCGCCTGGAAAAGTAGTGGCGGCTGGGAACCACATACTGTGGGACAGCCAATGCCATCAGGTTTTTAAAACTGTCCATGTCCACCAGACGCAATGACAGCATTTCAAAGGCCAGGAATTTTTAAATGCTGGCATTCAGGGCCAGGTATCGCGAGTGGGTAGGGGGGTACTTCCTCTTTCTCTCCAGTGTTTGTGAGATGAATAGCTGTAAGCTTCCATGGGACCATGGTGTGGAAATGCTTTGGGACGATGGCGGACATGGTGGCGTTGCTGTGACATCATCTGTTTGCTGGGTGGCAGGTGACACTGGCACTCTAGAGGTGGAGGAAGAGGCCGAGGCAGCAGCAGAAGAGGAAGCAGGAGGAGCCCGAGACCTTTATTGGATTTTCGAGGTACTTATTCCACTGCAGCTCGTGCTTTTCATGTAGATGCCTGGTCATGCAGGTTGTGCTCAGGTTTAGAACATTTATGACTCGCTTCAGGCTCTGATTGCACAGCGTGCAAACCACTCATGTCTTCTTGCCAGCACGTTGACTGAAGAATTGCCACGCCGGGGAATGCCTTTGAGCTGCCTTTGGTGTGCTAGGTCCCAGGCTGCGGTGGGTAGTAGCAGGCATACTGTCTAGGGGACGGTCGCTCTGCTTTTGCAACCTGCTTCCTCTTTTGCTGTGCTGGTGCCTCTGTGCGACCACCACCTCTTCCTCCAAACTGCACACGTCACTCGCATGACCTTCATTCCATGTGGGGTCTAGGACCTTATCATCCTCCACATCATCTTCCACCCACTCTTCACCACTGCCCTCCTTGTCAGTCTGCACACTGTAGAAAGCCGCAACAGTTTTGTCATCATCAGAGACATGCTGCGGTGTTTCCATGTCCTCATCCTGAAACAGAAGTGGTTGGGCATCGGTGCACTCAATGTCTTCCACTTCTGGGGCAGGGCTAAGTGGATGGCCCACGGAATGCACACCAGCAGAGTCATCAAAAAGCATAAGAGAATGCTGCATGACTTGGGGCTCAGACTGCTTGGCTGATTTACAAGGGGCTGAGGTGAAAGACAGATGGCCATGGGGTTCAGGAGCCAACTCTGAGCTTTCAGGAAGGGACAATGTGGTAGACAATGTGAAAGAACTGGAGGCATTGTCTGCCACCCAATCTACTATCGCCTGTACTTGTTCTGGCTTCACCATTTGTTGAGCGGCATTCGGGCCTACCATATAACGCGGAAGGTTCTGTCGGCTACTCGCACCTGAGGAAGGTGTTTCACTTTTACATGTAGCTGGCACAGATCGACCACATCCTCTCCTTGCAAAAGGAGCTTCACCAACACCACCAACACCAGCAGCACCAGCAGCACCACGACCACATCCCTTATTTGACGCTCTCCTCATTCTGGACGCAAACTATTGCCGGTACTTGTTCTGGCCTTACCATTTGTTGAGCAGCATTCGGGCCTACCATATTACATTAAAGGTTCTGTCGGCTACTCTCACCTGAGGAAGGTGTTTCACTTATACGTGTAGCTGGCACAGATCGACCACGTCCTCTCCTTGCAACAGGGGCTTCACCAACACCACCAACACCAACAGTACCAGCAGCACCACGACCACGTCCCTTATTTGACGCACTTCTCATTCTGCATGCAAATGTACTATTTATCACAAATTTATATTATTTTTTATAACGCTAATCTGTCCCTCACACCAGTAGCAGGAACCTCTCCCTACACCAGCATGAGATTATTTTATAATGCTAATCTGTCCCTCACACCAGCAGCAGGAACCTCTTACTACACCAGTATGAGATGATTTTATAACGGTAATCAGTCCCTCACAGCGGCTGCAGCATCCTCTCCCTACACTAGACTGGGAGCATGTGACATGCAGCGCTCCGTGACTCCAGCTCATATCGAGGCTGGGTCACATGATGCACTGGCCAATTACAGCCATGCCATTAGTAGGCATGGCTGTGATGGCTTCTAAGGGCAAACAAGTTAAACTCTTGTTGATTGGCTGCCCTGCAGCTATTCAAATGGTGCGAAAAAATACCCGAACCCGGACTTTTTCTCAAGAGTCCGGTACGAACCCCAACTTTATAGTTCAGGTTCGCTCAACCCTAATTATAACAAAGAACGATGGGAGAAGTATGTTAATGAAAGAACATTATTTTTTTCTACAGCCTATTGTCACCTCCCATCATACTGTACATCAAGGATTTGAATCACCTCATTTCAATTTTCTCCAATTCAGATTGCAATCCTCCTACATTTGGCTCTCCATATATGTCTGTTCTATATACCTCAAATATAATTTCCTTGCTCAACAATCTGACATACATCTTAAGCAAGCTCAGTTCCTCCTGAACTGCACAAAGGTCACTCTACAACGCAATTACTTTTTCTAATTTCTTGAAGGCTATTACCTACAAATAAAAGGGACAGCCGTGGGTGTGAATTTTGTGCCATGTTACACAAAACCTAACCATGGGTTTCTGTGAGGAACATCATGTCTGAAACAACAATCCATATCTCTCCCAGCTTCTCTTCTTCAGAAGGTTTATAGATGACATCATCATCATCTGGGATGGAGACCCTTCACCCTTGCACAATGTGTGGCCCATTGTAACAATAGTAGTCAAGCTTTTTCTTATATCACAAAAAATGGCAAATGAATATTCATAAAAGCTAATTTTGCAGGCACAGAAACACTGCATGAAAGAGGAAAACTATATTGCTCAAAGTTCGGTTTAAACCAAATACAGAAAGGGTATGAGGAAAACGTAATTGACCAAGCCTACCAGTTATTCCTTAAAGATGCCCAACATCTGACATCCAAACATACAATCCAACAACCTAATTACCTAACATTTGCTTTATCAGTACAAAAATGTAAAATATAAAACAAATATGTAGTTTACAGGATAAAATGTCCCTGCAGCCTTTTATATATAGGTCATACTACAAGGACCCCGAGGTGTCGGTTCGGACAATACCAAAGAAATATTGAATTTAGTTTTACTAAACACGCATGGTACTCCACTACTACGCACAGAAAATATAGCAAAAACCTGTCTTTATTTGATATGAAATATATTCCAAATACCCTCCCTAAAACAGAGAGAGTCAGAAAACTCTGCAACCAATAAACATACTGGATCTTTGTTCTAAATACATTGAACCCGAATGGTCTAAATATTGCAAGCATCATTTTATGAACTCCCTTATATATCTATGACGCAAGCACAATTCTTACTGTATTATTAAAATCAGATTAGTACTGTACGATCTGCCGTAGTATCTAACATATTGGCTTGATTGGAAGGTGTGTGAGGGAGTAGACCACATCTGTTGTAGTCACTGCAGGATAATTTTATATCCCATCTTTATAGTGTCACCAATTTGATTTGCTGTCATGTTCAATCTGCCAGTCTGATCTTAATATGTATGGGGCGGTGTTGATTGTGCCTGCTATAACTACTGCAGGCACATCCCACCCCCCCTTACCCATTGTACATCTGTGTAAGTTCATTGATACTATCTGCCGTAGCATCTTATGTATCTAATATATCAGCCTGATTGGAAGGTGTGCGCGAGGCATTAGATCACGTCTGTGGCAGCCACTGCAGGTTAATTGTATATTACATCTTTATAGTATCACCAATTCGATTTGCTTAGATGTTCAATCTGCCGATTTGATCTCAATATGTATGGGGTGGTGTCGATTGTGTCTGCTACTATCACTGCAGACATATCTCACCCCCCCTTTCCCGCTGTAGATCTGTGCAATTCCATCAAAACGATCTGCAGTAGTATCTAACATATTGGCTTGATTGGAAGGTGTGTGAGGGAGTAGACCACATCTGTTGTAGTCACTGCAGGATAATTTTATATCCCATCTTTATAGTGTCACCGATTTGATCTGCTGTCATGTTCAATCTGCCGGTCTGATCTTAATATGTATCGTTCGGTGTTGATTGTGTCTGCTTTAATTACTGCAGGCATATCCCACCTCCCCCCCTTCCCCACTGTAGATCCATGTAAGTCCATCGATACAATCTGCTGTAGCATCTTATGTATCCAATATATCAGCCTGATTGGAAGGTGTATGAGGGGGATTAGATCACGTCTATGGCAGCCACTGCAGGTTAATTGTATAACACATCTTTATAGTGTCGCTAATTCGATCTGCTGTGATGTTCAATCTGTAGATTTGATGTGTATGGGGTGGTGTCGATTGTACCTGCTACTGTCACTGCAGACATATCTCATCCCCGTTGTTCCCCACGATCTGCTGTAGTATCTAGTATATTGGCTTGAGTGGAAGATGTGTGGGAGGGAGCAGACCACATCTGTCGTAGTCACTGCAGGATAATGTTATATCCCATCTTTATAGCGTCACCGATTTGATCTGCTGTCATTTTCAATCTGCCGGTCTAATCTTAATGTGTATGGGGCAGTGTTGATTGTGCCTATTGTAGACATATCCCACCTCCCCTGCCCCCCTTCCCTGGTGTAGATCTGTATAAGTCCATCGATACAATATGCCGTAGTACCCAATGCATCTAATATATCAGCTTGATTGGAAGGTGTATATGGGGGAATAGACCACATCTGTGGTAGCCACTATAGGATAATTATATATCAGATTTTCATAGTGTCACCAATTCGATCTGCGGTGATGTTTGATTTGACGATCTTAATGTGTATGGGGCGGGGTTGATTGTGTCTGCTACAATCACTACAGGCATATTTAATCACCTCTTTTCCCATTCCATTTCAATGCCTTTGTGACATATACATATCTGTTGCATTGCCATGCTGTTTCAGGCTTCTCTTTCTGATTATATCGGCTCTGAGCGTAATCCTGTATTTATTTGGATTATACCCACAGCCGTCAGTGTAGGATTTGCTTTCTTCTTCTCCCGCCAGAAGGTTCGGTTTATTTATTCACTTATTTGTTGACCCCTATCTCCCTTGTTTCTTTAATTTTGTCATCCCTGGTTGACCGTCACAAGAGCTATCTTAACACAATATTAACTGAACATAATGGGGACATGTCAATTTAAAGAGACTACAATCATATTACAAAGACACATGTTGCATCTGTGATTATGCTGTTACTTTGACTTAACCACTTCTGCCCCGGAAGGATTTCCAGCTTTAGGACCGGAGCCCTTTTTGCGATTCGGCGCTGCGTCGCTTTAACTGACAATTGCGCGGTCGTGCGACGTTGTACCTTCTTTCGAGATAAACACCCTTTTTTTCCTGCGTTTAAAGCAAACCCATGTTGCAGCGTGCTGGCGCGTTAACAGTCAATTTCGCTGCGTCGCGGCTTAGCGTTTTTCCCGAGGCCAGGATTTCGACCTTTAGGAAGGCCCCGTCTTCACCAATTCAGTTTCATTGTCGTATTAGTGTCTACGTTGTACACAGAAACATTATACTAACATCAGAGAAATTTAACTGTACAGGGGTAATACAAGTCAATTATAACACAATTCTATCGAGAACACTGCCAGTTGGTCCCTACTGTTTTAATTTCTTTGTTCCCTCTATCCCCAGTTGT
>BLSH010302903.1:809430-825585 GCA_018402905.1 Glandirana rugosa | reverse complement strand
GGGGAGTATAGGGGTTGTTATGCATGGGGTACAGGGGTTGTTATGCACAGGGCGGGTACAGGGGTTGTTATGCACAGGGGGGTAAAGGGGTTGTTATGCACAGGGAGGGGATGCAGGGGTTGTTATGCACAGGGGGAGAGGATACAAGGGTTTTTATGCACAGGGAGTACAGGGTTTGTTATGCACAGGGCGGGTAAAGGGGTTGTTATGCACAGAGGGGGTACAGGTGTTGTTATGCACAGGGCGGGTACAGGGGTTGTTATGCACAGAGGGGGTACAGGTGTTGTTATGCACAGGGGGGTATAGGGGTTGTTATGCACAGGGGGGTATACGGGGGTGGCTTTAGACAGGGGGATACAATAATATTGCTACTATTCGCATTGTATTTCTCCTAATAGACATATATAGCTGAGGCCAGGGGAGAGGGGATAGAAGCCAGCTGCCATATACTGTACGTGTAGCCCACAGTGTGTGGGAACGATGACAACCCACACACACCGCGGGCATTCCACCGGTACTGAGGACAGACAGAGCCACAGAGATTGCAATTGCGGGACACCTGGGCACCCCAGATGGGGGTCCAGGTGTGCCCGCTCGGTAAGACGGCCCTGCCAAACACACCACTAAGAAGACCACTGTCTTGCTAAAGAAGCTGAGGGTAAAGGTGATGGACTGGCCAAGCATGTCTCCAGACCTAAACCCTATTGAGCATCTGTGGGGCATCCTCAAATGGAAGGTGGAGGAGCGCAAGGTCTCTAACATCCACCAGCTCTGTGATGTTATCATGGAGGAGTAGAAGAGGACTCCAGTGGAAACCTGTAAAGCTCTGGTGAACTCAATGCCCAAGAGGGTTAAGGCATTGTTGGAAAATAATGGCAGCCACACAAAATATTGACACTTTGGGCCCAATTTGGACAGTTTCACTTGGAGGTGTACTCACTTTTGTTGCCAGCGGTTTAGACATTAATGGCTGTGTGTTGAGTTATTTTGAGGGGACAGCAAATTTACACTGTTATACAAGCTGTACACTCACTACTTTACATTGTGGCAAAGTGTCATTTCTTCAATGTTGTCACATGAAAGGATATAATAAAATATTTACAAAAATGTGAGGGGTGTACTCACTTTTGTGAAATACTGTACAATGTAAGAAAAGAAGACACAAACACAGCATTATCTGGAATTTGAAAGACACAAAAAACTGAGACTGCACTGTATGAATTAAAATGTAGTGTACAATTTGAAAGAGTGACAGGGTCATTTTCCTCATACAACAATGGTGTTACAGGCAGTGTACACTACAAAGCAACCTTTTGCAGGAGATTGATTGAGGAGGTGGTGAGTCTTTGTTGGAAACATTTTCACAGCAGTTTCTCAGAAGACCTGAAGTTATTAACTCTCACAGTAATGGGAGTTTTAGAGATAGGAAGAGGGCGAGGCTCCCTTCACAAAAGATGTTTGCAGCTTCCAGCTGTCTGCACAATGTGGAAGAAGTCCTGATTACCTAAATCATGTTGTAGAAACATGACATATACATACTTATTAATCTTCATTGACACTGAACCTATAGCTGCCCACTACTACTTTGATATTTAGAAAAATTATGACAGAGCAAACAATATGCTAGGCTTCTGTAAAACACCATCAGTTTGTGACCCAATTTAAATATGCAAAAATGAGTATTTGGCATGCATTTCACCAAATGTTCCCTGATGCCCAGACATGGGACCATATATTCATAGCTCCCAATTGTCCCTGATTTTGAGGGACTGTCCCTGATTTGTGTTGCAACAATGTCCCTCTTTCTTCCTCATCTGTCCCTCATTTTGGTCTGATCTATATAGGTGTATTTAACATTCACTATTTATCTTTCAAAAAGTGTTTCCCAGTGCTAAACCTTTCATCCAATTTCTAAATTGCTATATGTCTAAATATCAAAAGCCAAAATAAAGGAATAGCAGTGCTAAAAAACGCCCTTGTGGGTTTAACTAATCTTTTTTGGAGGTTAATTCTCCTTTAAGGGGGCGTGTCCTATGCCTACATACATTTGCTAGTTGGTGTCCATCATTCCCATCTCAAAAAGTTGGGAGGTATGGTATATTAACCCAAATAGAATGAGCACAGTCTACACTATCCATCAGCATTGGTGACCTAGTCCTTATTCTCAGGAGAATGTTAAATAGCAAGCCAGTGTAAAAATTGAAAAACAAGCTTATTCTTTTTCAAATAAAGATAAATGGAGCTGCATTCACTAGCAGATCTTAACCAAGATGGGGATACATATGAATCTGTGATCTGTGTAGTACAATGTTGGAAATTAAGCCTCCCAGCAACTACATACAGTATATACAGTATTTCTAGTGGTCAAACCAATCAAAGATCCACAGTTCATACAGCAAAGAGAGAAACCTAGCCCTAGTTCACTGCATATTTCAATCACTTTATTTGTTGAGCTTAGCTTAGTACAAATAGTAAATTACATTTTTGCCTATGTCTGCTTCATGTGTGGTTGGTGAGTGAAACAAATGAAGTCATACCTAAAGCTTAAGGTGTGGATCTATACATGAAATAATTTAAATAAGGAATATGCCAGGGGGAGTGCATCTCAATGTCTCAAAAGAGTGTGCAGTTGGCATGTGAAATGGCCTTAGGCAAAAGTGTTTTCGACCGCATACTGCATATCAAATGCAGCTGAACAGAGTGATAAAAATTTGTGCAGGAATTTGTTTTTCTTATCCTGTGGTACAAAATTATATTATCTTGAGTTCACAGTGTTTTAAAAATTACACATATTTAATAAATAAATCACTACCTTTGGGACCCCATGTCATTTTTATGGGGACAAGGTGCTCTGCATAGTGGTGGGAGGTTTTGCTGTCCCCCATGATACTCTCCAAAATGGACTGGTATGGGTCATGATGGGGGTGCACCCATGTTGCCCACTATTTTCCTGTTCACCCAGGCTTCATGCTTATATAAGAGTACGGTATGAAATTTTAAGGGGGACCCACATATTTTTTATTGTTGACCACTTTCCAACCTCGCTATAGCAGAAAGAGGGCTACAGCTCAGTTGTTCAGTTCTGGAAGGACATCTATTGATGTCCTCCCAGAACCCTGCCCCCCTGCACGCCCTTGGGGCATGCATCTGGCACACTTTGTGATCACTGTGTCCTTTGGACACAGCTTACCATAGATTGAGGTAAATGGCCAATCACAGCAGCCCTTTGCTATGTTATCAGCTATGTCCAATGTGATCAGCTGTGTCGGCTATCGGCATTTCCTATCCTCAGCGCTGTCACCATATAAGGAAAACTGATAATCAGCTATTCTGTGACGGGGATATTTACTCTGATAATCAGGGCACTGATCATCAGTGTCCTGATTATCTGTGCAGCCCCATCAGTTCCAATTTGTGTCTATCAGCACAGCATATCAGTGCCTATCAGTACTGCCTATCAATGCTGCTTTATCAGTGCAGCCTCATCAGTGCCCAGCAGTGCAGCCTTATCAGGCAGCTTCATCAGGGCCCATCAATGCAGCTTATCAGTGCACATCAGTGCAGCCTCATCAGCTCACATCAGTGAAGAAGAAACCTATTTGCAAAATGTTATAAATGTTATAACAGAAACATTTTTCTTCCAAAATGTTTGGTCTTTTTTTCATTTGTATTTCAAAAAAACAAAAAATAAAAACAGTGGTGATTAGGTACCACCAAAAGAAAACTCTATGTGTGTGAGAAAAACATAATAATTTTGGTACAGTGTTGCATGACTGCACAATTGTCATTCAAAGTATGACAGTGCTGAAAGCTGAAAATTGGCCTGGGCAGGAAAAGGGTGAAAGTGCCCAGTGGGCAAGTGGTTAAGGACAATACACATTAAAAGAAAAAAGTGAAAAATGTGTGGAGTTCCCACCTAAAACCACACCCCTTTCTAGGCATGTGTCTGAGAAGGAAAGAGATGCCAGTGCGCATGCACTTCAAAAATACCAGAATACATGCCTTCAACATTGGGAAGCTTCCTTGCAAAGAAAGAAGTCAAATCCTCTCCCCTTGCAAGGCACCTTGCCCCTAAGTTAAGAGGACAAGGGACTCATCCTCATATCCAGTCCACGAGATATAGACATTTTCATGGGAGAGCTCATTAGAATAAAGGGTCCATCAGGGGTATGTGTATGGGGTACTTTAGATCCCTTTGTTACTCATTCCCCTTAAAAAATGTAAAATGAAATAAGGACCTGCCACGTGTAAAAAAGGGAAGATTCCCATCTGGTTTGTTTACCAGTAGAAGCAGTCCAGGAATTTGTCATTTAATGGAGGTTTTATTGCTTCTGCTAAATGACAGATCATCATCCATTGTTTCTAAACAGATCAGTCACATTCAAATGGTTAAAATTGTACTTCTCTGTAACATAATGTACAGCTTTAAGTCATCATCCAAGCATGTTATATAAATTAACATATATACTCACCTCCATGCTGCAGCATCAGTCTATTACTGTAGTTGTCCCCTCCTGACTCACATGACTGCTGATAGCTCAGTTCCCCTTCAGCTTGGAGAAGGAAATGGGGACTGTCAGCCACCACTCTAAGCTCTGCCCCTCCAGCACTTACTCTGGCTCTCAGTCCAGCACTGGGAAGCTGAGACAGCTGCCGATGTGGGATCTGGGTGGATCCCACAAATATGGTCTGGATCTTTCCAGAGCCTGGAACAGCTTTGTGCAAGTAAGTGCACTCATTTGACCCAGAAGAGAAATATGCAATAAAGCATTGGCTATATCCCTCTTTTAAGCTGCATAAGAAGTATTTTTAAATACTGTTTCGCCCTGAATTAGACCAGAAAAAAATCTAAAAGATTCAGCTTCAATAGATTTTTTGGGAGTTCAGCACTAAGTTTTAAACCGCCCAATTCATTAAATGCTCAGCGAACTGAACTTTGCCCAGTTTTCTCATCTGTAGTTATCTTTAAAGAGATTGTTCCATTATTCAGAGGGTATACAGTATATAGTATAAAGTATGACAGGGAGGAGAATTCTAAAGAGTAAGATTAACACCTTTGAAATAAATAAACTTAAAGTTGGTGCTACAATCCCCTCTGTTATATTAAATGATTTGCCCCAGTGTATGTGTTTTGTAAAAAATACACTGCATTGTACGCAGAACTGGTCCCCAAATTACAGTCCCTCCTAGCTGCCTCACTGGACCTGGGAAGTCTTCCGAACTCTATGAGTGATACAGTGATAGTGGTAATACCCAAGCCAGAGAAAAACCCCACCCAGTGCTCATCATACAGACCGATTTCACTCTTAAATTTTAACACCAAGGTTCTTGCCAAAGTGCTTGCCAACTGATTGAACACAGTCATTACGGCCTTGACTCACCCTGATCAAACAGGCTTTATGCCTGGTAGACGACCTAAATATCAAGAGGCTCTACACTCATATTGACATAGCGAGTGCTGGCTCTGCAGCGGTCCTGGCCTCTCTCGATGAGGAGAAGGCCTTCAACTCCATAGAGTGGATATACCTGTGGGCCATTCTGGAGCATTTTGGTTTTGGTCCCAAATTCATGACTTGGCTGCACATGCCATATGCCCATCCCAGAGCACGGGTCCGCACCAATGGGACTGTTTTGGAGACGTTTGAGCTGGAGAGGGGAATGCGCCAGGGATGCCCACTGTCCCCGGGCTATTAGCATTGGCCCTGGAGCCACTTGCGATCAGGATTAGGGCAAATCCATCGGTTGTTGGGATTTGGGTGGGAAAAAATGTCACTGTACGCGGACAACTCGCTGCTTTATCTAGCGGACGTGTCCTCCTCCCTGCAAGCAACCAATTTGGCTCCTACTCTGGAATCTGGATTAATTGGGACAAGTCGGTAATTTTCCCCTTGCATCCCTCAAATCCCCGGGCCGATACGGGTACCCCCTACGCTGGGTCGACAAGTTCATCTTGGAGTCAGGGTTACTACCAAAACAACTGACTATCTGGCCAAGATTGTTCTGCCTGTACTTACCCAACTCACCCAGATTTGTGGGGCTTGGCGCTCACTTCCACTGTCCCCGGTTTGTATAAGTAATTTGTTGAAAATTGTCTACCTCCCCAAACTACTATAATTTTTCAGGAACACCCCGACGCACATACCAAAAACCTTCTTTCGGAAACTTGAATCCATGATGACCTCCTAGCGACATATTTTTACAAAACACATACACTGGGGCAAATCATTTACTATAACAAAGGGGATTGTAGTACAAATGCTAATTTATGATAGTGGCACGAAGGGAGGGCCGGGAGCACATCGGAGCTGATAGGTGGAGGTAGAGGACAGAGGAGGACAGAGGAGAGCTGTGGATGATGGAGGCATGTAAACTGACCACGGTGTCAGGACTCAGCAGCCATGATAAACCATGGTCAGTTTACAGGGGGCAGGGCAGAACCAGGCAGGATCAGCCAGGGTTTTAGGGTTCCAAATGCTTTAAAGAACCACCTCAGAAAATGGGACCCAAAATTCCCTATCTGGACAACACAAATTAAAGACCATTACCAAGAATAGTGTTTATCTAGCAAGGGTAACAAAACAGCACAAAAGTATATATATATATATACACACTCAGCTGATACCCTTGCCAAACAAAATACATAAATATTCTAAATACCCCTTGAATAGAGAAAAATATACATTGTAATTCTTTCTCCTTGCTAGAGGACTAAATAGAGACACAATAGTTAGATTAGGGTTTGATCTAGATCAGTGTCAAGGCTAGGGTTAGGGTTAAGGTCCGGGTCAAAGGTCATGCTCATAATCAAAGTCAGGATCAAAAGTCAGGTCAAAGATCAGGTTCTGCATATTTTAGGTAGGATTAAAAAAAACATTATTTACATTTAGTATCAGAGTCAGTTAGTGTCAGCATCAGTATGTCTTAGTATGTCTTAAATAAAATAGGAAAATGTGCAAGAAATGTACAGCTAAACTTTAAAAAATAGATTTTTGTTTTTTTACTATGCTGTGCCAGTTTTCCTTTAGTAATAAAAAATCAGGAGATATCCATTGCTATTTAACACCAAATGTAGTGAAAATATCATCAATGCAATGCAGAAAATCAATGTAAAAATTCAAAATATATTTACAGTATGTGTTGTTAGAGATTAACTATGTGCAAGTTTAACTGGAATTAAACAACATACAAAAATGAACTATGGTTCATAAGAAATAAAACCTCAAGGAAATAGATTGTTTACAAAAATCCTCCAATCACAGAATGAATCAATTAGTCCAAAATGTTGAGATTGTATTAAAATATTGATCTTCTTCATGGTTACAAAAGTAATTAAATTCTTCAGATCCACGCTATAGCTGATTAACGGCTGCAGCGAGGATCTACTCTGCCGGGAGGCTTCAATAGACGTCCTCCTCTTTGCGCGCCCCTAGGCTGGCTCTGGCAGCCGCCAGTGGCACGTGTGTGTCCCGCCGCAGGCTGCGTGAGCATACCCACGGTCGGGCGGACTCGATGTCCTCCGGAGACCCACAATTCCTTTGTAAAGAACCAGAACAGGGAACCACCGATGTAAACACAACGGTCCCCCTCTCTGTGAGTGGGCCTGACAGATCTACTGATGCCTGTGATCGGGATCAGTTAGATCTGTTATGTCCCTGTTAGCCCTGCCCCCACACAGTTAGAACACATACAGGGAACACAGTTAACCCCTTGATCGCCCCTTAGTGTTGACCCCTTCCCTGCCAATGACATTCATACAGTAATCAGTGTCTATTTTTAGATCTGATCGCTGTATAAATGTCATTGGTCCCAAAAAAATGTAAAAAATGTCAGACATGTCCGCCACAATATTGCAGTCCCAGTAAAAATTGCAGCTCGCCGCCATTACCAGTAAAAAAATTAAATAATAAACATGCCATAAACCAATTTCCATAGTTTGTAGGCGTTATAACTTTTGCGCAACCCAATCAAAATATGCTTATTGCAATTTTTTTTTACCAAAAATATGTAGAAGAATATATATCAACCTAAACTGAGGAATAAATGTGTTTTTTATTTTTTATTTTTGGATATTTATTATATCAAAAAGTTTAAAAAATTGTTCTTTTTTTAAAATCGTCTCTCTTTCTTTGTTTATAGCGCAAAAAATAAAAACTGAAGAGGTGACCAAATACCTCCAAAAGAAAGCTCTATTTGTGGGAAAAAAAGGACGTCAATTTTGTTTGGGTACAGCGTCGCACGACCGCGCAATTGTCTTTCAAAGAGTGACGTCGTTGAAAACTGATAATTGGTCCGGGCAGGAGGGAGGTTTAAGTGCCCAGTAAGCAAGTGGTTAATCTCAAATTAATATTTGGATATTCATAGATCTAGATTGCATATACTTCTAAGTAAGATTTTAAAAGGCTTACATGTCATGCAACGCTCTCCTTTACCTGAGATGGAAGAAAGTTCATTAAAAAAAGCTAGATAATTGCTGTGAGTGCTAATACCTATCAATGTACTATTTTATTCTGATAATTACCATTGCTCTGTAGGCGCTAATTGTACTGATCACAATCAAAGTGTTAAGACAGGAGTAGAAGCAGCCTAATTTTATATGCAGAAAATATTGAATTGCGGTCTGCAGGTGATGTACATAGCTTTTTGTTTGAGTAGATATCCTATCCACATAAGAAAATGACCCATGAATAACATTCATAATCCGCATAGCAGATGCATGTACAGTATTGTATGGTAGTGTCTCTTTCTGAGGCAAACGTATATACTTTCACAACAATTGTAACTAGGATACATGAAAATTCAGTATTTACCTTAATGACAGTCTGCAAACTTCCATAAGGGATTCCTTTGTAAAGTGGAAAGAGGCTGCAATATAAAATGCCCTCATTAAAATGATTATGCATTCATTCATACTTCATTTGTATTAATAAGATCTAAATCTGCCTTTATTATACCCTCTTATAAGCCTCTGCACATCATTCGGATTGGGGAAGGAAGAGCCAGGACTGTTAGCTAATCAACTTTTAGTGTGTGCACAGTTCTATAAATGAAGAATGCGAGCTTGTAGATTACAGGAAAAGGGCTTGCCATCATCATTGAGCTGCTGTTTATTTGCTCTCAGATAAGGTCTGTTTCACACTGGCTTCAGATTTTGTGAGAGCAGTGTGAACAGCAAACTTTTACAAAGCATTTACAAATCTTTCAACAAGCTCTGTTGAAGCTTTTAAAGTACCATTCAGCTCCAGTTTGTAAGTGTTAAACACAGATCCTAATGGAAATTCAGATTGCCACTTTAAACAAGCTGCTAGTAGGCTTCATCGCTATGTGAGGCTTGTTGAAACTCTGAGGAAGGCTACTAGCAGCTCATTTGACAAGTGACACTCAACACTTCCATTAAGATGTGTGTGTAATAATTCCAAACAAGAGCTGAAGGGCACTTTGAAAGCATGCTCTCAAAGTTTTTCAAAAGCTTGAGGAAAGTTATATGTAAGCTTACTGTTCACACTTGTAAAAGGGGCTTTGTGATTGGCTAATAATTACATCAAAAGCATAAGCCCTGCCCCTGTTCCTGTCATGTTAGAACACTGCCTGCTAAAGCTGAATACTCCATCACATTGTGCCCCACTCTATTCCATAAACCTTAACATGACATTCCCAGTTGCTGACCTTTTTAATCTCAAAGGAGGAATGGCCACACATGAATAGAGTTGCTGCACTTTACTAATTATATTCAGGTAATGTCATAACAGTCACATCACATCAACATACTGTACATCCTGTACCACTCAATAGTACATAGTCAATCACATTTAGTTATTGCCCCGCAGTAGTCCCATGAGAAAGCATATTCAGCACTTTAAGAAGCCATTTCCCTCTAACAGTCTCTCCTTCCACCCAGGATCATTCATATTCACAGGACTGGGATCGCTGTAGACACTTCCTCCATGGGTACACCTCTCCTGGGACCCTCCAGGGGAATATCTTCACTCTTGGAAACTCTTGGCCTGGCCTAAAAAGCCTTTTACAAACAACCCTATCTCCCACCTCCATCAGGGTCAAAAGTCTACAACCGCTTTTCTGGGTGCAGGTCTACTCCTCCTCGACTTCCAGCCCTGTCCATATGCTGGTTACATCTGTGCTGGTGTGGGGTGTTTGGCATGGGCCCTAGGGCTTCTCCCAACCTGGCTTATAACTGGGCACCGACTCACCCTTAACAATACTGCAGGAGGGTTCTAACTAATAGGGACTTAGCACCTGCCGACACTATTTTTTGCAACCAGACACTATTCTTTAACAGAGCCACCTGGTAACAGACTAGCTAGCTGCACCTGCTTACACAGTGCTCTTATACAAACCTAAATCAACTTGAAACAAGCCTAAGTATTTTGACAAAGGGGTACTGCTTTGACCTCTGCTAAGAAAATTAAAAGTTCAGGAACTAACATGGCGTTTGAAAGAGCTGTCTGGCTCACAAAACTGACTGAACCGCATTCATTGTTTGGGGGTTTTTTTTGCTAGTACCACATTTTTCACGTAAATATTTTAAGTGTGTATTAATCTGTTTTGTTTACACTTAGGCTTAAATGTAAACATCCAACCAAATTTATAAAACGAAAAAATATTTATCATTTCTATATGAGAAAAACATATAAACAGTATAGTGGTGTTGAGAGGTAGCATATAAAGCACACAAACTAAGACATTAATGTTGGGTTATCTATATTTACTGCGCATAATCATAAATTACAGAAGAAGTACCCAACAGTATATCAGGTAACATATTCCCAAAAATACAACCATTTATAATATATGTGACACACATCTATAACAATCAATGATGTTTACTGCTGCTGTAGAAATCAATGCAAACAAAAGTTTATGTGACAGGCAGTACTTGTCAAAAATTAATAAACCACAATTTCAGACTAACTATTCTCAATAGATAGACAGATACATTGATTTTGTAGTACACCTAAAAAAAATGTGCTTAAGCATAAGAAAAAAAAAAAACATTACATTCACTCAATTCACGACCGATTAGGGAAAAGATTTCATAAAACTGAAAGCATAGCACAGCAATTTGTTAAATACTATTCTAAACTATAAAATCTTACCAAAGCTACCTCTCCTATCATGCACCCAAGCCATAAAAGAATATCTCTCACTACACAACCTACCAAAACTCCCTCCAGAGTCAGCTATAGCCCTAGAAGTACCCTTAACAAGTAGCGAACTACAGGAAGTGTTAAAAACCATGAAACCCAGGAAAAGCCATAGCTCCGATGGACTTACTAGTCTATACTACAAGACTTTCACAGAAACTCTTACCCCAAATCTCTTGAAGGTATTCAATTCCCTCTCTCAATTCAATACCCCCCCAACAGATCTAATAGAAGCCCACATTTCGGTGATCCACAAGAAAGGTAAGGACGCCATCCAAGTGGAGAACTACCGTCCTATCTCATTCTTAAATGTGGATGTCAAATTATATGCCAAAATTCTTGCGAATAGACTCCTACCTTTCCTACCTAGTTACTCAAGACCAAGCAGGTTTTGTCCCGGGAAGGGAAGCCCGGGATAACACAATTAGGGCACTCAACATCCACCGCTGGCTCATGAGCTCCTCAACAGAAAGCTTCTTTTCATCCACGGATGCAGCGAAGGCATTCGACGGGGGGCATGGGACTATATGGCAGCAGTCCTATCTTCAATAGGCTTGGGCAACTTTATGCAAGCTAGCATACTAAGTCTCTTCTCCAACCCACAAGGCAGAGTCAGGGTCAATGACCACCTCTAGAACGCCTTCTCCATCTGCAATGGAACCAGACAAGGATTCCCATTGTCCTAAATTATATTCGTTTTGATGCTAAGGCCCTTCCTGAAATGCATCCAAGCACACGCAGATATCTTAGGAGTCACAATAGCAAATAAGGTTTACAAAATTGTTGCCGATGACATTCTCTTATTTCTCGAAACCTGAAAATTACAATACCCAACTTACTAAAAGAATTCTATTGTTAGGAAGAAATTGTGCAATTTCAAGATCAATCTTAATAAATCCTGAACACTGAATGTCTCTCTCTCCCCCAATAGCGAGCAGCTGCCAAGACTCATTTTCATTTTCTTGGTGCCCAGATGCTATCTCCTATCTAGGGATCCAACTCCCATCCAAACTAACATCACTTTACTCACTAAACTTGTACTATTTCTTGCAAGTGTTTAAAAAAGATTTAAGTATATGGGACAAACATAATTTATCATGGTTTGGAAAAACGGCCACAGTTAAGATGACTGTCCTACCTCAATTTCTATACATTGCTCAAGCCATTACCATATCCCTCCCAAAAGCGTTCTTTACCTCACTCCGCTCTCAAATAAGTGCTTTTCTTTGGAAAGGCCACACGCCAAGACTCAGTATAGAAAGACTTTCAGCTCCCAAAACATAGAGGGGGGTTTGGTCTATCTGACTTCAAAAAATACCACAGAGCCATATTATTGACTAAATTAGTTGATTCACACTTGCACCGGACCTCCAAGGAATGGGTCAAACTGGAACAATCTTGGGCAGGAGCTCCCATACAAGATATCACCTGGCTTCCCTCAACAGATGTAGTAACACCCCTTAAAAACCACTCTATCATCTTCCCCACCATACAGTTTCTTAGAGAAACCATTAAACTCATCTCAATAGCATCTATCCTGGACCCCATGACCCCTATAATGAATAACTCGACATTCCCCCAGAACAGAAAGGGGTTTTGCCTTTTTCCAACCAAAATCACACCCACAAGCACATCACTTCTTTAACCACTTCAGCCCAGGAAGGATTTCCCACTTTAGGACCAGAGCACTTTTGCGATTTGGCACTGCATCACTTTAACTGACAATTGCGCAGTCGTGCAACGTTATACCCAAACTAAATTTGCGTCCTTTTTTTCCCACAAATAGAGCTTTCTTTTGGTGGTATTTGATCACCTCTGCGTAATTTCTGATTGCCGCTATAAACAAAAGAAGAGCAACCCATATTTCTTACTTTTTGCTAAAATACAAATCCAAAAAAAATCTAAAAAAACATTTTTTTCATCGGTTTTGGTCGCTTTATATTCTTCCTCATATTTTTGGTAAAAAAAATCGCAATCAGCGTTTATTGATTGGTTTGTGCAAAAGTTGCCGCATTTACGAATGATGAGAATTCATTTCTGGGTTTTTTTTATTTCTATTTTTTACTAGTAATGACGGCGATCTGCGATTTTTAGCGGTACTGCGATATTGGGGAGGACATGTCGGACCATTTCGACACTTTTTTGGGACCATTGGCATTTATACAGCGATCAGTGCTATAAAAATGTACTGAATACCGTGTAAATGCCATTGGCAGTGAAGGGGGTAAACCTGCAGGGGGCGCGCTAAGGGTTAACTGTGTTCCCAGGGCATGTTCTAACTGTGTGTGGGCTGGGCTGACTGGGGAAAGGGAATGGTCACAGCTTCCATATAGAAGAAGCCTGTGATCATCGCCCTTCCCCCTCTATGAGAACGGAGATCCGCGTTTACATACACGGACCTCCGTTCTCTCACTGTGTTGGGCCATCGCGGGTAGCCGGCGGCGATCAAGTCCGCCCTACCCGCTCCCTGGCCCCCCCAACACAGTGAGCGTGCGAGAGCGCCTCCGGCGGCACATGCACGCTCACAATACTCATTATTGCGGCCGCCGTCAGGTGGCGGCGTTTTGCGATAACAAGCCATCTTGCCGCCGTCAAGTGGTTAAGCAGGGTCTATTCCGTACTAAAGAAGACATGGCATCTTCTGATCTCAATACCTCTATGCCCATGTGGTCATACTTTCAAGTCAGACCTTTTCTCAATGACCCTAAATCCAGGGAACAATATAGTCGAACGCTAACCGCATTTGAGAGACTATGCTCATCCTTATCACCCCAGAGGCACCTCATTGCAAGCATATACTCAGTCCTCACAAACTCTGAACATAATTACCTACCTTCAATCATAAAACTCTGGGGTTCAGACCAATCTAACCCCCTTACACTATCAGACTTGGAATCCATATGTACAACAGTCCACAAAGGATCACGCAATGTAACAGGAACATAATTTTAAAGTACTAACTCACTGGTATAGAACACCTTCCTTACTCCATAAGATATCACCCCAAATCCCAGACATATGCTGGAGATGAGGCAGCCCTGGAGGTACAATGATGCATCTATGGTGAAACTGTCCATGGAAATGGAGGAATTGATTGCTATCTTCACAGACAGCTTGGACAAATACCTCAAAATATGGCTATGCTGGATAGATTTCCAAAGGACTGATGACTACCATGCAGAACTCATTACCTGACCTTTCAATATAAACTCTGTAAATATCACCAGATCCACTCTGACCATTTAACTCATAGCGGAAACGCTGTCATAAGGAATACCCCAAGGATGAAACATTGAGACACTATCATAAACATCCAACACAAGGTACACAGAATTTTCCCCCAATCTTCCCCCCATCTCCCCCCTATGCTCCCCCTTATGTTATTCATTCCCTCACTCCTCTATTGTATCTTCATATAATAACACTTGGGTGACACTTACTAAATCTACAAGACTCTTATCCATACACCCTTCTAAATACTCACCGTTAACTTCAAGATGCGAACCAACAACATCTTTGCATTATTTATCAAGGGTGAGTTAACCAACCAGCTTGAGGAAAAATACACGTTTTATAAAGATCCTAGCTTTAATTGATTGCCCTAATACCAGTTCCAATTTCTGTCTCTCTCAAGAACTCTAAAACCCGTTTAACCGTTTTAGTCAAAGTTAAGCTTGAACTTGCTATGTACATTGGATTATTCTTGTAAACATCATGCTTCATTGGTTCCTACATGGTCACCATTATTATGCCTTGTTCTGTTATAACTGTAATTCTCTTTTCTCCTAATAAAAATTGATGGAACTAAACAAAAACACTACAATAACACATACATGGGTAAAGGAAGCATAAAAAATATAAAAACAATTTATGCTTTACATAAAGGATGAAAGATTGTTTACAAGCTTTATATCAATGGTATAGACATGTTTCTTTCTTTCTTTCTAGCTAAAACGCAGCTGTTGTAAGTATGCATGGGGGGTGGTCATAAGACATTTTTGCAATAGCCAGTTATACTAAAATTCTTGGAAGCCAAAATACTTCAGTGCATGGATTTACTGTTTTTTACTTTAAAGATTCAGTTTAAAGACTATTATAGTTTAAGTTTAGCATGAACATCAAAGTAGCACTATGTTGAATAAAAATCCCCAGTTTAATTAAAATAAAACCGACCAGTATAACACAAAGAGATATGCAACAAAAACAATGCAATCCTCAAATTTATTTCTCTGAAGGTTGTTTTAAATTGAAGATGCTGATATTTTTACCAAAAATTAGACTCACAAGTGTCATGGCCTGCCATTTGTCATTCATTTGCAGGTGATCATCTCTGCAAGCAGAGGATCACCCCTTTTATGTGCCTCCAATTTATATAGGATTTTAAGGAATCATTGAGGAGGTTCAGGCAAAGTAGACATCCCTAAGCTCCTTTGGTTTGAGGCAAATATGATCGTAACTAGGAGTGCTCATGATTAGAGTTGAGTGAACCCGGACTGTAAAGTTCGGGTCCGTACCGAACTTTGGGGTGTCCGGGACCCGGACTCGGGCCCGGACTTTTCAAAAAAAGTCCGGGTTCGGGTCCGGGGTTCTGGTAATTTTAACCACTTGCCGACCGCCAACCGCAGGTTGACGGCGACAAGGTGGTTCGTTATCGCAAATCGCCGTCATACGACGGCGGCTGCGATAACGCGCACTGTGAGCGCGTGCGCGCCGCCGGAGGCGCGCCCGCGCGCTCACTGTGTTCGGGGAGGGCCAGGGAGCGGGTGCGGTGGCTTCGATTGCCGCCGGCTACCCGCGATGGCCCCCCGGAGCGAGTGAGCGGAGGTCCGTGTATGTAAACACGGACCTCCGCTCTGTGTGAGGGGGAAGGGCTGTGATCACAGCCTTCCTTTACGTGAAGGCTGTGATAACTTCCCTTCCCCTGTTAGGGCATCCCCCATACAGTTAGAACACGCCCAGGGAACATAGTTAACCCTTAGCGCGCCCCCTGCAGGTT
>BLSH010302903.1:783801-794240 GCA_018402905.1 Glandirana rugosa | reverse complement strand
CCTGCGTAGAGTGAGTTAAATACCCGAGTCTGTCTCACTCAACTGAGGTACAAAAGGAGTGCGAGGTTAGTGTTGACCTACAGGTAGAGTAGGATTGTTTAATTTTCGATCTGTTGGGAACGTACACCACAAAGTTTTCCGTATATAATGATCACAACTGACATTGAAAGCCCAGGCATGGTTTGAGAGCCCACAGACCCTGGACCTGGGCCTGGGTCACATGATGCACTGGCCAACCACAGCCATGCCATTAGTAGGCATGGCTGTGATGGCTTCTAAGGGCAAACCAGTGAAATGCTTGTTGATTGGCTGCCCTGCAGCTTCAACACGTGGAGTAAAATACCAGAACCCCGGACCCGAAACCCGAACGTTTTTTGAAATGTCCGTGTTCGGGTCCAGGTCCCAGACACCCGAGAGTTTGGTACGGACCCGAAAGTTACAGTCAACACTAGTAATATATGCCTTTTGAAACACCACATGCAAGGGTTGTCTAGCTTTTAATTTGTTAGGATGAGATGGACATCCAGTTGTGATTGGAGCGTGAGGAAAACATGGAGTCAACTCACTCTGTCTGAGCCCATAAATTGAGTGAGATGCGTCCTCTGACAAAGTCAATAGTGCATGATCACGCAGCCACCAAGTCAGTCAAAGAGTGTGTGCGACTGAAGAACTATCATAACCAGCTCTTCCATAAAGCGGTTAGAGCACACATTCATGCTTATATATGCTTATATCTTATAAGTGCAATTGCTTGCGGGGGGGGGGTGTTTTATAAATGCTATAATAAATTGGTTGAAACGGTATCATGCTATGAGACCATTTTTTTATATGGGCACTGCTGTTTGATGGGGAGAGGATCTGCGTATACATTTGATCACTACTGGAGGCAAGCATTTGGTTTAAGGCATAGTCCTTGCTGTGATCTGCCGTTAAGAGGAGACCTCCATGATCTAATGAGCATTTCTTTAAGACATCTGGTGAGTTCAATAACCACAGGGAGCCGTGTTCCACAAGGTGTGGTGATGGGAGTAAGGATTCGTTTTGCAACACTATACCCCATGCAACCTGGGTTGAATATTATAAGGACTCACAGGGTGTCTTGATATACCAGTTTGGACTTTTAATTGCAATGTTATTTTAACACATATACTATTTTAACATATACGAGAAGTGCTGCTAATGCTTTAGATTTCTCTTGGGAAGTTTGAGGCATACAATTTTTGTGTCATTTGTATGTTTATAGTAGCTGCTGTATTCAATTATCTATTGATTTAAGTATATTAGCGCTGAGGGAAAGCACAAGATTGCAAATTAGTGTGATTCCCCGCTTTCATAGAGGAACCACAGTTTTAGGTTATGGTAGCCCACTTTTATAAAAAAAAATAACAAAATGAAAGTTCATACACACATGGATTGCCAGCACAGGCGTTCTTCTCCACCAAAATTACAACTAGTGAAAAATGCTAAGCCATCTGCCTCTCTAGGATCACTCAGCCTCAGTACCATGTTGTACAGGCCCACTCAAGGAAGGTGTTCAGGTACAGTTTCCTCTGGTCTCCAGGACTCTCTCTCCCAGTTTTCTCAGCTATGGTCTCCCAGACTCTCTCAGCTAGACCAACTCTCTCAGTCCACTGACCTGGAACCTCTCCCACATGAAGTGATGCCTTGAGGATATGGCCTTGATTCCTAAACAGGAGCATACCTCCCTCCTGGCTGCAAAAGCTGCTCTAACACCTACTACTACTCCACCTCCTCTGACCTATGCTCAGATCTGCCTTATAATGAATGCACCTGGACACACACACAACTTGCAGAATTTCTGGAAAACCTGGACCAAGACTGAAGACTCTTTCCCACCCAATGTTCTTATGAGTATTCAAGCTTCCAGCCCCGTTCTGGACTTACCAAATCCAGAGAAAACTTAAAAAACATAATGTTCTCTGCTCAAAAAACTTCAGTTGGAGCTTCTAAAACTGACAGTTTGAGAGTCCTGTGTTTATTTTAAACCCATTTTTCCAGAGACAGGGACTCTCACTATCACAATATGTAATAAAATATGGAGGGAGAGGTACATCTGGTGTGACAGGCCATGGTGTATTGTTAATATTTACATACTGAGTGAATGGTATGAGCTGGGTAGTTGGTCTAGATGCATAATCATACAATTCAGTATGATGGAGCAGATAACCCTTTCGGTTAAAGTCATTACACTGTGAAGGTGTACCAGCCAACACCAAAGGCTCTAGGAGTAAAGCCCGGTAGGTGGATTACAAGTACCCCATGTGAGTATTAAAAAGTGGTAAGGAAAATCAGCAGAGCTACATAGCCATATACAATTATCTACAGTGGATACATCACTTCCCTCCCATCAAAAAACAAAAAATGGCAGCAGTAATGCAATGAATCAAAGATAAAGTCCGTTATATCCTGGAAACAAATCTGCTTAAAATCAATGCCAGTAAACATGAGGTAATAATCATATCTACTCCAACAAAGCACAGAGTTTTTAATAGGTGAAGGCATTAATATGAAATTGACTTAAGTGGGGATCAGTATATGGCTGGCACATCAAGCTAAATAAATATGTAAACCCAGGGAAACCTCGGCCTAAGTGGCAGTCACTAATACAGAACCTGCATCACTTTGGCTCTAGGATCTTATGTTCATTTGCAGGCCAACATATGTGAAGAGGTGCAATATATCTAATGTGATGCATCACACCTCTAATAAATTAACACCTACTGTTTTGTGAGTGGTATGGGTTTAGTAGATAGTCTAGGGATTTATTCATAAGGTGATGTGTGATATAGAGGTTTATACTACACATGCTCTTATAAACAGCCTGACATCTGCTTCTCACAATTCTAGAAGTAAAGCCTGAAGAATAATGTATCAATATCTCATCCAATTATTATAGAGTGGTATGTTAGTTCTACAGTGTTGTTTAGCCATGTACAATAACCGTGACAAATGCATCACACCTCTCACAACAAAAGTCTAGAAAAGGTCAACAATAGTGCTAGCAAACAGAAATAATGTTGACTATATCCTGGGAGCACTGAAATCTGAAGCCTAGATAGATAGGCATGAGGCAGCCAGCATATGTTTTCCCACATGGCATACAATATGGTGGGTAGAATGTAATATAACTTATAGTAAAATTTTGTTCAGATTTTTCCTCAGGGCTCTCTGCTGGTATAAGTAGAGCACAATAGCAATGGCTGTGTATTTGGCTCCCTTTTTGACCCATCCCAGGTTAAGTAGAGTGCTAATTATTGAGTTGGCAGAAGTATGATTATTAGCTAGAAATTAAGCTTATGTACGTCCACTACTGTGGATATGCAGCGAAGGAGAAGGAAATAGGTCTAATGCATTCTATAGTAGGAGAGATAGCAATGCTCCAGTAATGACTGTGTACCCTGCTTGGTTTCACAACCAGGGAGAGCCCAGTTGTGGCCAGCTACAGTATATCCCTGAGAATGTGACTAAATGAGAAAAAAGCTTATCAGCACAACCATTATTCAGTATGGGAAGAAGTCATGCCTTATGTGGAACATAGAAAGAGATTGGTTGACACTGTTTAGAACTTGTCTTGGGCAAACTTTAAAACACATGGAACACATGGAGTCTCATCCGCTCTCCATTAGCATTATGGTGCGTGAATCTAGGTGTGCATTGTGTGGGGTAAGCAGGGCTTATTTCCATATTTCAGGGACCTGAAATACCTAGTACCATTCTGGTAACTGAAGTATTTAAAAACTGTGGGAGGTCACTTGGGGTCTGCAGTATAAAAGAACTTCCCTGATGTGTAGCTGTAAATGGAAATCATCATCAATATGTTATGTTCCTCTCTTGCAGCAATGCCAGAATTGGTCTTAAAGCTTTCCTGTTGTGCAAGGTGACCAAGGTCCTGAAATTTCCTTACTTCAGATATATTGAAGGTGAATTCTTCCTGTTTCCTCACTCTTTGAACCACATTTTCCTTTAAATTATAGTCCACAAAACAGCAAATAATGTCCCTGGAGGGCTCTCCTTCTTGGCCCCAAGGTGTAAGATCCCTGTGTGATCATTCCAATACCAAGGGCAATTCTTGGGGCCTCTCCAAAAATATGCTGAGAAGAGTTTGAAGGACTAGAGGTTTCTATGCTGGTCATGATTGTCCAAGTCCTCCAGCTTGTGATGCATGTCAATGAGATGGTTGTAGTGTAACGCCATGCCCTGTTAGAGCTCCTAAATATCAGCAGCATTGTGTCCTGCCACCAATTTTACTTCCATGAGATGGTCTGCCACTCCTTTAAATTATTTTTCAGGTCAGTAACAGCAGTTGTTAATGCAATTTTTATGTCTGAGGCAAAGGATTGTAAGTCAGATATTTTGGGCATATATTGCATAAGTCACAGGACCATGTCCAAATTCATTCTGGTTTTGCTTCTGGTCACTGATTCAGAGTGTTTATGAGGAACAGCAGATAGAGTGGAGCCTGAGGGGAAATCTTTGGAGTGTTTGGGGGGAGTCCAGAATATTTCTAGAAGGTTTTTCCCCAATTGAGAGTGCGGAGTCCTAAGTTCAGTACACATGGGCTGAAAAGCATGAACCAGCTGACTTTTGTTCCATGTGTACAGCTGATATACCATATTCAGATAAGCACTGCATACCAAATGTATTTAGGAAATCCCTAAAATTATTTGAAAGTGTCCCTGAATGTAAGCGACATTAAAGCATAACTTCAGTAATTTTTTGATCTTTCCATCTATTAAATCCTCTGCCCTTGTTATTTTAACTTTGAATAGTAAAACTTTTTTTCTGATAGTAAATACCTTATACAGCCCACTTCCTGTTTCTTGTCTGGTAAAATGCCTCAGCGTTTGACATCATTGCACAGCTCTCTGACAGGAAGGTATGGGGGTGAGCCATAAGAGTGCAAATGACAGCTGCAGGGCTGGAGGTGTGCCTCTGTGTGTCGATTTATATCCAGGAAGGGAGCAGGCAGCAGCTTCAGCTGCCCACAGTTAAAATGGATGCAGTCAGACTCAGTGTAGATTTCTGTAGCATATTTGGCAAGTACAGAATCACAGTATATATAAAATAATATGCAAAGTGGTTGGAGGGAAGCTTAAGAATGGCAAAAATGTTTTTATTACAAATTATGTGAGCAAGCTGCAGTTCCTCCTTAAGTTATGAAAAAGTTAAATATTTTACTGAATAATTAACCCTCTCCTCTCCTTGAATAAAAACAATAGAGACGACTGATTTTCTTTCACTCTGGTGCTTTTTCGCTGCCTTATTCCACACATTCTTCCATTGTTCTTTGTGTAAGCCATAGCCATAGTAATTTCTATGGGTAGCTAAACCTAAAGTTCTCCTCAAAGGAATGAATGGGGCTTCAGAAAAAATGTGTAGGATGGAGGGGGATGGAGGGGTAAGCTACCTGGTGAAGATTGCTGAAATGTGGATCAGGTGGGTTGCACTATACTATTACTTTACAATGGCAATTATTAAGTAAAAAAAGAATACTATTGTTATTATAAATCACAATAAAATCTCTAATATTGTGTTTTAGTGTAAAGCACTTTCCAGGGTTGATTTTAAAAGTTTTGCCATTTTTTCTCATCTCCACTCCTTATTTCAACATCCTTAATTAAATAGTTTGCATATGGTGAAACCTTAACTGTGGGCTGATATGAATCACACCTGTGTAAGAATGAAGATGAATTACATTTTTATCATCAGCTTATATTGCCATATGCTTATAATTAACACTTGGGAAAACAAAAAAAATATATACTCTATTTTAATCAATACATTCATCAAACTTAAGGCCTATCTAAATATGTTTAAAATCTTTTGATTGAAATGTTTTTAATCATCACTTAATAGATAGTAATGAGATGACAACTACTAAATAATATTCAGCTACCTGAAATAACATTTCACTAAAATCAATACAAAAGCTAACCCTCACTTTTTGGATTTTGTTTATATTAACCATAGGGAACATATTAAAAGTTATAGCATGTGTCACTGAAGCATGTCTTCCTGTCTCCTTGGAGAATAAGCATTGCAGTAATTCTGATTATCAGGCAACAAAAAAAAAGAAAAAAAGAAAAAAAACAGAGACTAAGACACCCTTGCACAGAGAGTTATTAAATTATGTATGAGGTCACACATTTTTTTTTTAGTTTTATTTTTTTTTAGTTTTGGATAGATAAGAGGATGGTGATAAAATGTGTATTTCATTTTTTCCTGTTTGTGTTATATTATGTGGTATATTTTTCTTCTTAATTTCTTCCCCAGAAACACATCACAGAGAGAATAAACATCCCTACACATCAAGGAAATTAATCTCTAAAACAATTGTCACCTAAAGTCATAATCTTCAGGTTCAAGTTGAGCATGGGCTTGCCGCAAAACCAACCCATTTGAGGTTCACAGACCTAGCCAAATAATACTGTGTTCACTTTTTTAGCATACAACTACCAGTAATGCCATTCCTAGTCTCTGAACTTTGGTCATTTGGCTTGAAATAGCCAATAATAGGGTATATGTTCCAGCCCCTAACTAAAAAGGCAATGATTTTCAGAAGCCATCTTGAAAATGTTCTGGTATGGGGAACACATAGGGCTGATCTTAAAGTAGATATAAACCCTTCACTGAATGTCCTTTAGGTAAAAAATATCTGTAGGGGGGAGGGAGGACAGGAATGTTAAATGTTAATGCTGCTGATGTGTGTCCAGCAGCCTTTTTACAATCTCCCCATGTGCCCATCTCCCCATATGCACTGTCTACAGTAGTGGTTCTCAACTCCGGTCCTCAGGACCCCACCAACAGGCCAGATTTTAAGTATTTCCTTGGGGAGATGCAGACTAGAATTCTGCAATCACTGAGCAGCAAATTATATCACCTGTGATGCATTTCAGTTATCCTGCAAACCTGGCCTGTTAGTGGGTCCCGAGGACCGGAGTTGAGAACCACTGGTCTACAGTCATATAAGGCTGCACATGTGTTTTAAAAGGCCATATGTTATATTTTGTGCTTTTTTCATGTCAACACCTGAGTTTCTTTTATGTTTTATGAGGGAATTTTCTCCTTATTTATTTTTGATTTTAACTTGCAACTTTTAGTTGTTGCCGGCAGTCCATCTAAAGACTTTTTAACACATCATTTGAAAGAAAAAAATGCAAGAATAGTGTACCACCCCACATTATATCGCCCACATCCACTGCACCCCCTAATACCATAGATAAAATAAAAGTAAGGTATAAATGGTTGGGCCTATTATTCCCAATTAAAATGGTTCTGCTGGTATCTTTTTGTATGTTTACTAACGGGTAAATGAAAAAAGTCAGTATTACTGAACATAACAAAATGTAAAATGCTAAAATGGTTTATGAAGTGTTATTCAAGAACTGCCTAAATACACCAAGGCCTTACACAATGAGATGCATAAACAGATATAATATTTTTTTTCCTTTAGTTTCTTAAAAAAAAAAGGTGATTCTGCCACAAGCATTGGATTGTTATAGCAAAGTTAGCTGGTGCATTCTCATCAAACTCTTCATTTTTATTATGCAGCCACAGTCCGTGTCATTTTCTGCTTTCCTGTTTCTATGTTTACAGATTTCAACTTATATCTGACTTCACTTTTTCAATGGCCACCCTGACCTTTTGCCTGTGTCTGTTTTTAACATTCCCTGATGACTGGGGTAAGTAGAGAAAGTTCAGTCTGGTTTTAACCTAGGATCTGCACACAGTCCAAACACTGTAAGGGGGTTCCATGGTTAATATTGAATGTCTCTTAGATGCCTTTGTGAATCCTGTGTCAACTGCCTTTACTTGTGACTATCATACTCTGGTAAGTCCTGATCCACCAGTGTAATTCTGTTATAGTTTCAAGGTCTTGCCTCTTTCATTATGGTTTTTCCTTTGCAGATCCATCTCACAGGTATAACACGCTCTATGGTGCTTCACCCTACTGAAATCCATCTGTTGGCCTACACATCTCAGAAATACCCATTGCCTTTCATGGCTGTAGCTGGAGTGTCAGTAACAAGTGGCAAACCAGAGCCACCTTGTGAAGAGCAGCTAGCTTATTTCCTGGGGTTTTTCCTCTGCAACTATGGCCACAGTGCAGGGGATCCAGTCATCATCGGGAAACGTGGCAAAGAGTTTATTTGCACTGCAATCTCAGGGTAATCTTTGGCTCACTTTTGGATGGTGGCGGTAAATCCACCATATTTTTCCCTTGTATCGAGAGAAGTGAAACGTTCCTCTTGAAGCCTTCCACTAAAGTGCAATGCTTCTCCTAACAACCAGCAGCCCAACACTTCTTCTCCTCACATTCTTCCTTTGGCTCCTGCTGCCTCCTGGCATTCCACATGCTTGTGGAGGTCAGGGATGTCTTCTCTGCAAAAATAATGGTGCTGGTTTTGAAACATCTAGTTAAAATAATGGTACAAAGCATATGGTCATGGTCGCAGGATTTAACTCACAGATGATGTGAGCTATACACAACAACTAGTTTATGATATTGGAATGGCAGATCCAGACTGCCTTTGGCTGCTTCACTATTGAAGGAAGACAAGTGGAAGGACAAGCAGCCTATGGCCATAGAAATCTACATGTATGGGTTACATTTAAAAATAAAAAATGGTTCAATAAATGTCACAAGCATTTACACAGCCCTAACAAATTCTGACTGTATTTTGCTCAAAACATTGATTTCCTTTGATCCTCAGCACCATTTAGTGGCCTTACCTCAATGAAATACGTCAAGCAGAAAAAATACTGCATGATGGCCACTGGATAGTGCTAATGATCATAGAAAATCAACATATCAACCTCTTCATGATGGAGGGTAAAGCAAATTGTAATGCCTAAATACAGTTTTACAATTTTTACATGTGTAAGTAAAACTGTACATATCATCCCAACTACTCAGTGTATCCAGGCGAATTATACCTCTTTTTGTCAGGAAAAATTGAGCTCATTCATTTGATGGTAAATGGTAATGGATGTGTCCCGTTTTGTTATCATCAAAGGAAAACTGGCACTAAATAAAAAATATACAGTATCTCACAAAAGTAAGTACACCCCTCACATTTTTGTAAATATTTTATTATATCTTTTCATGTGGCAACATTGAAGAAATTACACTTTGCTACAATGTAAATTAGTGAGTGTACAGTTGTAACAGTGTAAATTTGTTGTCCCCTCAAAATAACTCAACACACAGCCATTAATGTCTAAACCACTGGCAACAAAAGTGAGTACACCCCTAATTGAAAATTGGGCCCAATTAGTCATTTTCCCTCCCCAGTGTCATGTGACTTGTTAGTGTTACAAGGTCTCAGGTGTGAATAGGGAGCAGGTGTGGTTGGTGTTATCACTTTCACTCTCTCATTCTGGTCACTGGAAGTTCAACATGCCACCTCATGGCAAAGAACTCAGAGGATCTGAAAAAAGAATTGTTGCTCTACACAAAGATGGCCTAGGATAAACGGAGATTGCCAAGAACATGAAACTGAGCTGCAGCATGGTGGCCAAGACCGTACATCGGTTTAATAGGACAGGTTCCATTCAGAACAGGCCTCACCAGGGTCAACCAAAGAAGTTGAGTGCACATGCTCAGCATTATATCCAGAGTTTGTCTTTGGGAAATAGAAGGGGTGGGGGGACAGCTTGTCAGTGTTCAGACCATATGCCGCACACTACATCAAGTTGGTCTGCATAGCTGTTGTCCCAGAAGGAAGCCTGTTCTAAAGATGATGCACAAGAAAGCCCACAAACAGTTTGCTGAAGACAAGCAGACTAAGAACATGGATTACTGGAACCACTTCCTGTGTTCTGATGAGACCAAGATAAACGTATTTGGTTTACAGGGAGTGCAGAATTATTAGGCAAGTTGTATTTTTGAGGAATAATTTTATTATTGAACAACAACCATGTTCTCAATGATTCCAAAAACTCATTAATATCAAAGCTGAATATTTTTGGAAGTAGTTTTTAGTTTGTTTTTAGTTGTAGCTATTTTAGGAGGATATCTGTGTGTGCAGGTGACTATTACTGTGCATAATTATTAGGCAACTTAACAAAAAACAAATATATACCCATTTCAATTATTTATTTTCAGCAGTGAAACCAATATAACATCTCAAAATTCACAAATATACATTTCTGACATTCAAAAACAAAACAAAAACAAATCAGTGACCAATATAGCCACCTTTCTTTGCAAGGACACTCAAAAGCCTGCCATCCATGGATTCTGTCAGCGTTTTGATCTGTTCACCATCAACATTGCGTGCAGCAGCAACCACAGCCTCCCAGACACTGTTCAGAGAGGTGTACTGTTTTCCCTCCTTGTAAATCTCACATTTCATGATGGACCACAGGTTCTCTATGGGGTTCAGATCAGGTGAACAACTGTCTCTTATACACAT
>BLSH010302903.1:772540-783133 GCA_018402905.1 Glandirana rugosa | reverse complement strand
CCCCAATCCAGACCTCTGTACGAACCGGTCAGGTAGTGGAAATGGGAGTCGAAGAAATCGTTCCGTCACCAGTAGAACCTCCACAAAAAACCCAACAATAGTACAACTTTATGACGGGACACCGGGCTAGAGACTTCCCTTCCCTAGTACGAGACGAAGTCATACAGTGTCATGTACAACATTAAGCACCAAGGGAGTTACTTGACATCGAGGGGGTCACGGCCGTCGTGAGTGCGTCGAGGTCTGATACTGTGAGGGTGGTGATACGAACTGACATCCGTTCTGTGTGAACAGAAACATGAGGAGCGGACCAACGACGGTGTGTGTGAACTGTGGGAGATGTGTAGTAGGCTTTCGAGCCTATACAGCTTGGAGTAAGACAACATGCATAAAGAGGATGATGTGGTCAAAATACTCATTTGCCTAATAATTCTGCACACAGTGTAGAGGGTGTCAAGTGTGTGTGGCAGCAACCAGGCGAGGAGTACAAAGACAAGTGTGTCTTGCCTACAGTCAAGCATAGTGGTGGGAGTGTCATAGTCTGGAGCTGCGTGAGTGCTGCCGGCACTGGGGGAGCTACAGTTCATTGAGGGAACCACGAATTACAACATGTACTGTGACATACTGAAGCAGAGCATGATCCCTTCCCTTCAGAGATCGGGCCACAGGGCAGTATTTCAACATGATAACAACCCAAAAAACACCTCCAAGATGACCACTGCCTTGCTAAAGAAGCTGAGGGTAAAGGTGATGGACTGGCCAAGCATGTCTCCAGACCTAACCCCTATTGAGCATCTGTGGGGCATCCTCAAACGAAAGGTGAAGGAGCGCAAGGTCTCTAACATCCACCAGCTCCGTGATATTGTCATGGAGGAGTGGAAGAGGACTCCAGTGGCAACCTGTGGAGCTCTGGTGAACTCCATGTCCAAGAGGGCTAAGGCAGTGCTGGAAAAGAATGGTGGCCACGCAAAATATTGACACTTTGGGCCCAATTTGGACATTTTCCCTTAGGGGTGTACTCACTTGTTGCCAGTGGTTTAGACATTAATGGCTGCGTGTTGAGTTACTTTGAGGGGACAGCAAATTTACACTGTTATACAAGCTGTACACTCACTACTTTACATTGTAGCAAAGTGTCACTTCTTCAGTGTTGTCAAATGAAAAGATAGAATAAAATATTAGCAAAAATGTGAGGGTATACTCACTTATGTGAGATACTGTATTTTAAAAAAAAAATGTAGCCATGCATTTGCTATTACCCTAATATACCACCAAAGAAGAACCAAAAATATTTTTATCTGCTTCTGACAATGTTTGCTGTTTGTACCCATAGAAGGGCCAAGAAACAATACTTGCGCATTTTAATTATTTTTATCCTACCTAAAACGCATTGACACTGATACCAATACTAAATGTAAAAATGTTTTTTTAATCACACCTTAAATATACTGACCCTGACCTTTGATAAGAGTAAATCCTAAACGCTCATGTATGGTATCAATGCTGCAGGAAGTCGCTCTATGTTACAGGCATCTCAAGTACATGGGAATGTCTCAGTTATCTGGTATCCACTAGGTTGTGCTGCTATCCTCAGGCTGGGGTATCCAAAAGCACTGCATACAAAAGAACATGAGAGGGCACACCAACCTTGTACATTAACCAAGACACCATTTATTTCTAAAGTATAAATAGGTATACTCGCAAAGAGTTGTCAACATAAATATGCAGACAACACAATCAGAACCAATGTACACACCTCCAGATGGACTGGGAAGATGTCACAAAGTCCTTCAGATGCTGACATGTTTCAAGGGTGCCACATCTGTTGCAATCCATGCATTTTTATATACCATCTAAGTATTAGAGTGGTGACAACTAGCCCCACCTCCACTAATTGAGGGGCCAGGTTAATAATACTACTGATAGTGCTAGTGAGGCATTGGCTCAAAGGTCTCAACTAGCATATACCACTCAGATGTGCACAGAGAATGTCCACCACACTGACATACTGTGTGTACTTTATATTAAAGGTCGCCCCTTATAAATGTACTATACATAAAACCAATGATGAATGCTCCTGCCAATACACAACTACTGAGGGACCAGACGAGGCTCAAATATTGTAATCACAGAAGTATTGTATACTGTAAAGAAATATATGCAGGTTATCTGAGCACATGTACAATAGGAGTGGGGACAAGGGGAAAAGTACCTTTACCAATGTGTTCTTCACTCATCATTTATCTTCCCCTACTTTGAATCTCCTTCCCACAAATTATAATACAGGAGTCTGCCTTTAAGCCTGCTCAAGTGATCCAAAGTGGCCCCCACAAGTGGCTAGAAAGCATGCCAAAACTGATATGTGGAAGTGCAGCTCGGCTTTTCACTCCAGCCACTACAACCTGCTGAGACCTGCTAATCAGAATACAGCGGGCGGTGCTAACTTCCTGTGGTTATTTGGTGGGTATGTGCTGCTCTGTGATGTTTGCAGGGTTCAAATATTCTAAAATATTTTTTTATTTATCTCTTTTTAGTATCGGATGAGTAGATATATTGCAGGTTAATAAATAATATATGATTAAATAGGGGTACTCTTACGCAGGTGGTACTCCTAATAAAAGATATAGTGATTCCTGAAAATGGTTACAAGGGAGAGTGGGGTGTCAAAATGCTATTAAAATAATATTGAGAATGTTGGTGATGGTGTGTATTTTTGCACAGTGAAAGTCATGGTTTTTGGTCACCAATTTATTAATATAATTTGGAATATCACTTTGTGCACTTGTGCAAGTCACTATACGGTTTGTCTATTTTTTTACTATTTGGAACGCATGTGAAATAATGGTATATTGCAAGAAAATTTAATCACACCAATTATTGTTTTGGAGAATATCATTGTCATTTATTTAACACCACACCCTGATACACACCATCACGTGCTTTCATGGAGCATTCACTACAAATTCAGCCACCCATAGCACAACGTGTGGGGAATTATTATTTGATTTATTTTAACAATTTTAATTCATTCTATTTTTCTTTTATAATTTCACGCATTTATATTTAACATTTATTCTTAATACTATTTTATCAGCATTTTGACACCCCAATCTCCCTTGTAACCATTTTCAGGAATCACTATATCTTTTATTAGGAGTACCACCTGCGTAGGCGTACCCCTATTTAATCATATATTATTTATTAACCTGCTATATATCTACTCATCCTATACCAAAAAGAGATAAGTAAAAAAAATATTTTGGAATATTTGAACCCTGCAGACATCACAGAGCAGTGCCATACCCACCAAATAACCACATTATTTCTGAACTACACTTAGGTGAAGTTTTGTGGTGGAGGCTGCAGCTCTAAGATAAATAAAGTAAAATTATTTTATCCATCTGCGTGGAACACATATACGTTTTATCTGGTGCTAAAGTCCTCTGTACCGAGCCAACAACTATGCCCACCTTAAGCTCATGTGCACTGTATGACCTTTGACCCTAACCATGACCCTAACTCTAACCCTGACACTAAATCAAACCCTGATATAGCTATTTCAACTTTTTTTTACATACATTATTTTCTTTACAATTTTTCCTCTAGCAAGGCAGAAATTACACTGTGTCTTTTTCTCCATTCAAGAGGAGAAAACAACACAATGATAGTGACTGATCACCAATCAGAAGCTATTTTAATGATCAGGAGGCCTGGTTCCTCATCGTTTGTGTGAGATCCAGGGCTGTCAAAATCGGACAGAGTTTGTGAGGGCAGGGCAAATGCTTATGATACTCATATAACAATTTTTTTTAGAAATAGCCCCTAATTTTTTTCTATTACCTGCCTTACCATTTGACCAAACAATTTACATCTTTCTTTTCTTGCTGCCAGCCCTTTCCTCTGCACTTTGGAAGGGAAAGCTGCCCCAGCTTTTATCAACAGTGCTGTATGTCCTGTACCTGGGACTAATGTATTTTTATGTGGGGCAACTGATAATCCATATGAGATGAAAACTTCTATATACTGATACATTATTTAATTTTGTATTCTATAGAGTTCATTTGATTTTGGGCTTTCATCATTACTTACATAAGTCAATAGACTGAAACACATGTGCCGAAAGGTAGTACAGACTTTTAATTTCACAGGCTACAAGCTTTCTCCATGTTATTAATTCACTGGGCTTGATTTTCTAAGAAAGTAGTCCAAGTTTATTTAGTTTGCACACAAAATCATATGCAAGGATATTTTAAAAAAAGGAAACAGGAGTTTGTCTTACATACAGTAAAATTATTGAAATTATCAAAGCTTCACACAACTAACTAAACATTAACTCAGCTAAATGAACATTCTTTACCAGATTTAAAAGATCTTTCATTTTGGAACCTCAAAGTGCCTCACCTGGGCACAAGAAAACAGTTATCTTGCAGTGGGGCCCTCATTAAGTCTGGGGGTTCAGGGCAAACAAGTGTTATTTACCTCACTCTCCACTCCCGTAGTCTCCTTCCATCCATACAATTGCTCATGTGAAGCCTCCTCTCTAAGGCATTCCTGGACACAGTCACACACCTGCCTCTTCCATGTACAATGCAGAGTTAATAGACTACATTTTATGCGATGACACAGCTGTGTTCACAGCCAGGTCATCAGAGAGAAGAGGACAACATTGGAGTCTGCTAGGGCAAGAAAAACGTAGGTAATGCTACCTCTATCTCTACCCCTTAAGCTTAATGAGCTTTTAACCCTTGAGGTGTGTGTGTGGGGGTGGCTTTACTGCAAGGGGTTTTATTTATCCCCCCTAAAGTTGGGCTTTGACCTCTTCTCACAGGAGTCTGTTTTGTGAAACCTACTCCAAAAATACTAGGGTTGGTGTTCAGATTTTTAAAAAGTTGGCCTACATCTACGAAACCTTGTATTTTTGATCAGTATTGAGAAAAGTATATCATAGGGCTGCAGTAAAGGAATTTAAAAAATGGGAGAGCCAGCTGGAGAAGATGGATAAGTGAAAATTGTAACCAGTCAGCAAGTAGATAGTAATTCAAATGAAGTACCTTTAAATTAATAGAGGGTATTCATGCTATCTTCACTAATGCTTTACTAACAAAGAACTGACCTGTGGTGACCCCTTTCTGCAAAGGGTATGTTGCCAAGTAACACTAACTTTAGAAAATAAAGCATGCTATTCTAAGCAGCTAACAGTAGGTATATCAATATAATGGGCATTAGCGTGACAACAGTTATGTACAACCAGCAGCTTTTGATTATACTTGTTTTATATTTAGCAATAGGCTTATAGTTTAGAACTCCACTATTGTTGTACACACATCATAACACTGAAAAATAAGATAAAAGTTGGCTGAACACATTGTTCTTTGTCACTTATCTTAAAATTTAAAGCTCAGAAACACAAATACACATGGTTTTGTTCATACTACAATGACTTTATTGTTATGAAAAGAAATTATGGCACCCATGCCACAAATGCTAGTCCACATCTTCTACACACATTCTAAACAGGTATATTATAAAACCAGTAGGTAAGTCAATACAAATGTTTAAAATGTTTATAATTAATCACACATGACAATCCTGAAAGTGAGCCTTCCAAATAATTTCAACTTTTAAAACCAAAAGTCCTTCCTTAGTGCAGGTACCACAGTATATTTGATGTTACATATACTAGTCAAAAACACCTCTTCTGAGCATGTTTATGATTTAATTTCAGTTTATTACTACAATTCTGACTTTGCTTACTTCTGAAGTAAGCCTTACCCATCCCCAATAAAAGCACATTATTTTATTAAGGGGAACTCATATTGGACTGGGTGCTGGTATAAGGGCAGTGCTTACTTGTGAGGTCAGATCTTTAGTAACACTGTGAAACTAAGTTAAAAATTAGTGTTTTCTGGTTGACAGGTTCAAAAGAAGATTGTGCTTGAGGTAACAATTGTGACACAACATGTATTGATGCAAAAATGCAGAATGCACTTGAAACAATATAACAATATATCTGACCCACAAGTCGTTCTAAGCATTCTTTCACATTAATGTGCGCCATGCATTCTAAAGTCTGAGTTAACATTAGGGTGTTATTGACATTAAAGAGCATGGCGCTGAATGACTCCTTCTTATAGAACAGGATTCTTTCTTATAGCTAATATATTACATGTGAACACAACTGTCATATTACAGCCTTTATTTTATTTTCAATATGTCCAACTGTTGTTCCTCAGTTCAGTCTCCTGAGCAGCTTTCTTCTTATAACTAAAAGACTTTTGCTTCTGCTTTTTACCAGCAGGAGCCCCCTGCCTCTGCTATGAATGGGGTTTTGCTGAAAACAGCAGGTGGAGAGAATTGCACTGAAATAATTCAGTCTCTTGATCCAAAAGCACCACCATGCATGCCAAACATAAAACTCCTTTAAATCCAAGTATACAGAAATAATTTTTTGTTAGTTACTGGAACAGAAGTATTTTGAAAAATAAATGAAATGAACACAAAAAGGAGACTAGTCACACATTTATTTATAAATTTAGCCTAGACCTTGCTTACTTACCACTTGTTCTAGCCTAGAACCTACCAGAGATTTTGAAAATAGTGATAACTTTTCCTTTGTTCAGTGAAAAATATTTAAAGTGGGCAACTGAAGAAAGCTGAAAAAGATTTTCAAGAGTGTTCTGTTCTGTGGGCTATTCTTAAAACAGCAAATTACGACAAGAATTAAGCCTGGTACACATGATGAGAATATCGGACACATAATTGTTCTTTTTTTTTTTTGCATGCTAGTCTCATATCGAAAACAAATAAATTACTAGAGTTACAAAAATTCTCATAAGACAGAATACAACTAACCGCAATGAAGAAATGTATTGTATTGGAATGTATTATTATGTAATTCTCATAAGACAGAATACAACTAACCGCAATGAAGAAATGTATAGTATTGGAATGTATGTAATTCTCATAAGACAGAATACAACTAACCCTGATGAAGTAATGTATTGTATTGGAATGTATAATTATGTTTCAGAGCATGCGCGGTATTGGTCACTTGATTTTTTACGGACAAATACTGTACTGATTAAGTGAAAATCATTCGTTCCTTTGTCTTACGGGTACATTTTTTCTTGCTTGCCCCTTCGGATAATTTCACACGAACTGTCATGATCGGCTCTCAAAAGCTGTGTGCTAAAAATTAGATTATCAGATGATCGTTCAAAAAGTGGTATTTGTCATCAGATTTTCTCATCATATACACTAGGCATTAGTTTCTGTATTTTACTAATTTTATTCAAACTGATAGTTTTTTACAGCCCTTTAACCACTTCCTTACTGGGCACTTAAACCCCCCTCCTGCCCAGAACAATTTTCAGGTTTCAGCATTGTCGCATTTTGAATGACAATTGCGCGGTCGTGCGACGTTGTACCCAAATAAAATTTATGTCCTTTTTTCCCCACAAATAGAGCTTTCTTTTGGTGGTATTTGATCACCTCTGCGTTTTTTATTTTTTGCGCTATGAACAAAACCAAGAGCGACAATTTTGAAAAAAGAACAATATTTTTTACTTTTTGCTCTAATAAATATCTCAAAATAAAAAAAAAAAAAAATTATTTATTGGGTTTGGCCGATTTATATTCTTCTACATATTTTTGGTAAAAAAAATCGCAATCGGCGTTTATTGATTGGTTTGCGCAAAAGTTATTGCATCTACAAACTATGGGAATTGATTTATGGCGTTTTTATTATTATTATTTTTTTTACTAGTAATGGCGGCGATCTGCGATTTTTATCGGGACTTTGATATCCGGGCGGACATGTCGGTCATTTTTGACACTTTTTTGGGACCAATGACATTTATTCAGCGATCAGAAATTTAAATGTCCACTGATTACTGTATAAATGTCATTGGCAGTGAAGGGGTTAACCTGTAGGGGGCAGTGAAGGGGTTAACAATGTTCCCTGGGTGTGTTCTAACTGTGGGGGGGCGGGGCTGGTCGGGACATAACAGATCTAACTGATCCCAGTGACAGGGATCAGTAGATCTGTTTGTCCCCTGTCACAGAACGGGGAACTGCCGTGTTTACATCGGTGGTTCCCCGTTCTACTGCTCTGTAAGGCGATCGCGGGTCAGGAGCGGACATCGAGTCCGCCCGACCCGCGGGCACGCCCCCGCCGCCGCCCAGAATGCGCAGGGGGCGTGTAAAGGGGCGGACGTCCATGGACGTCCACCCGGATTTTCAGGTCCGCGCTGTTGACGTCTTTTGTCAATAGCGCGGACCTGTACAGGTTAAAAACAATTGAGTACTGTTCATGATACATTTTTATTTGCACTTACAGTGCCTTGAAAAAGTATTCATACCCCTTGACATTTTCCACATTTTGTCATGTTACAACCAAAAAAGTGCAAATCCTGATGTCTGGTGTGAAGATCTGATGAATAAAATCACACCAGATATCAGGATTTGCACATTCAACATGAATTTTTGGGACTTTATTTATCATATGTTTTAGCGTGGCAGCTTGTTTTTAATATTTTCTTTACACAGCTGTTGTGTTGTTGCCTGCTGCTATTTGTTGCTTTCTACCATCAGCGTAATAATCGCATACTACCCACAACCAAAAATGTAAATGTATTTTATTGGGATTTTATGTCATAGACCAACACAAACTGGCACATAATTGTGAAGTGGAAAGAAAAAATAAATGTTTTTTACATGTATTACAAATAAATATGTGAAAAGTGCAGCGTGCATTTGTATTCAGTCCTCTTTACTGTGATACCCCTAACTAAAATCTAGTGGAACCAATTGCCTTCAGAAGTTACCTAATTAGTAAATAGTGTCCATCTGTGTGTCATTTTTTCAGTATAAATACAGCTGTTCTGTGAAGGTTTGTTAGAGAGCCTTAGTGAATAAACAGCATCATGAGGACCAAGAAACACACCAGACAGGTCAAGGATAAAGTTGCAGAGCAATTTAAAGCAGGGTTAGGTTGATAATAAATATCCTAAGCGTTGAACATCTCATGGAGCACTGTTCAATCCATCATCCAAAAATGGAAAGAGTACGACACAACTGCAAATCTACCAAGAGAAGACGGTCCACCTAAACTGACAGGCCAGGCAAGGAGATAATTAATCAGAGATGCAGCCAAGATGCCCATGGTGACTCTGGAGGAATTGCAGAGATCCACAGATCAGGTGGGAGAATCTGTCTACAGGATAACTGTGCACTCCACAAATCTGGCCTTTATGGAAGAGTGGCAAGAAGAAAGCCATTGTTGAAAGAAAGCCATAAGAAGTCTCATTTTCAGTTTGTGAGAAGCCATGTGGGGGACTCAACAAACATGTGTAAGAAGGTGGTGTGGTCAGATGAGACCAAAATTTAACTTTTTGGCCTAAAAGCAAAATGCTATGTGTGGCAGAAAACTAACACTATACATCACCCTAAACACACCATCCCCACTGTGAAACATGGTGGTGGCAGCATCATGTTGTGGGGATTGCTTTTCTTCAGCAGGGACAGGGAAGCTGGTCAGAGTTGATGGGGAGATGCATGGAGCCAAATACAGGACAATTTTAGAAGAAAACCTGTTAGAGTCTATAAAAGACTTGAGACTAGGATGGGTGTTTACCTTCCAGCAGGACAATGACCCTAAACATACAGCCAGAGCTACAATGAAATGGTTTAGATCAAAGCATATTCATGTTTTAGAATGGCCCAGTCAAAGTCCAGACCTAAATGAGAATCTGTGGCAAGACTTGAAAATTGCTGTTCACAGACACTCTCCATACAATCTGACAGAGCATGAGCTATTTTGCAAAGAAGAATGGGCAAAAATGTCACTCTCTATATGTGCAAAGCTGGTAGAGACATACCCAAAAAGACTTGCAGCTGTAATTGCAGTAAAAGGTGGTTCTACAAAGTATTTATTCAGGGAAGCTGAATACAAATGCACGCCACACTTTTCACATATTTATTTGTAAAATATTTTGGAAAGCCATTTATCATTTTCCTTCCACTTCACAATTATGTGCCACTTTGTGTTGGTCTAACATGAAAAATCCCAATAAAATACATTGATGTTTTTGGTTGTAACTAGAGTTGAGCGAACCCGAACTGTAAAGTTCGGGTTCGTACCGGACTTTAGGGTGTCCGTGTCCCGAACCCAGACATTTGAGAAAAAGTCCGGTTTCAGGGTTCGGGTATTTTTTTGCGCCTGTTGAATAGCTGCAGGGCAGCCAATCAACAAGTGTTTCACTTGTTTGCCCTTAGAAACCATCGCAGCCATGCCTACTAATGGCATGGCTGTGAATGGCCATGTGACCCAGCCTCTATATAAGCTGGAGTCACATAGTGCTGCATGTCACATCATCTTATACTAGTGTAGGGAGAGGATGCTGCTGCTGCTGCTGTGAGGGATAGATTAGCTTTAGAAAATCATCTCATACTAGTGTAGGGAGAGGATGCTGCTGCTGCTGCTGTGAGGGACAGATTAGCTTTAGAAAATCTGTTAAAAACAGCGATTTATTGGAGGGTGGGTGCTAGAGGAGATTTTTGTTTGCTAGAGTACATTTTGTTTGCTAAGCAAAG
>BLSH010302903.1:734432-746041 GCA_018402905.1 Glandirana rugosa | reverse complement strand
GTTCCAATAGGTGGTAATGGCTGGGCATTCCCACCATATATGGACCAGAGTGCCTTTGTTTTGGTTACAACGCCAACAGATGTCTGAGGTTGTGGGGTACCATTTTCTAAGTTTGGTGGGGGTCGCGTACCAATGAGTCAATAACTTGTAGGACATTTCTTGTGATCTAGTGCTGATTGAGCACTTGTGGGCGAAGATGTTAGCCTTCAGCCACTGATCGTCTGTGTACATAGTTTGCAGTGATCGTTCCCAAAGGAGACGGGATTTGGGGGGCTCCATATCTCTGGCTGTTAGTAGCCAATTATATGATAGAGAAGTGGTTTTGTTAATTGGTTCCCCTTTAAGACAGATAGTTTCAAATGGGGAGAGAGGCCTATGGAGCTTGTCTTTGTCCAGGGAGGAGAGGAAGTTGTGTAGTTGTCTCTCAGGGGAGTTCTTATCCAACACGGAGCCCGACTAAAACGAGAACGCTCTGCGGAGCTCACCAGGCTTTTCGCTAAATTGACTACCCTAGAGGAATCGCATAAGCGCTCCCGTGACCCTATAACTCTCTTAGACATCTCCAACACGCGCCGTGATCTCTTGCGCCTCCTTTCCGAGAGATCGCTAGTGGCCCGAGATAAAGGACGATACGTCCATTACTCTCAAGCTAATCAATGTGGCAGACATTTAGCGCGGGTTCTCCACCCCAGACAACACCGGACTCGGATCCCATTCATTCTTTCCTCAGACAATACAAAAAAACACGCAGTATCGGACATCGCAGAGGAATTCCGCTCTTATTACTCTTCTCTTTACAATCTCCCCCCAGCTCCCCGACATACTGACTCCCCTGAGGGACCCATTGACCTAGAATCGTATATTTCGGAAACTGCATTACCTACCATAGCTCCAGAGGAGGCTGATATCTTAGACTCTGCGATTTCAGATTCCGAAATCCTCCAAGCTATTAAGGGACTAAAGAACGGGAAGAGCCCGGGTCCAGACGGGTATACACCTAGATTTTATAAGACTTTTGCCCCCCAATTAAGCCCACTTTTGACCTCGACGTTTAATGCGATCGACGAATCGCCCTCTTTTTCCCAATCGTTCTTGCAGGCCCAAATAGCGGTCATTCCGAAACCGAACAAGGACCCTGCCATTTGTAGCAATTATAGACCTATTTCTCTATTGAATATAGATCTTAAACTCCTAGCTAAAATATTAGCGAACCGACTTTCCCCCCTCCTCCCTAACATTATTCACGGGGATCAAGTCGGGTTTGTTCCCGGTCGCGAGGCCAGGGACAATACTACCAAAACCATACATCTAATCTCCTTCGCCCAAACGCATCAAGTCCCAACCTGCCTCCTATCATGCGATGCTGAAAAAGCTTTCGATAGGGTGAGTTGGCCCTTCTTGCATAGCTCTCTCTCCCAAATAGGGATAGGACCTAAAATGCTCGCCCGCATCATGTCCCTCTATTCCTCACCGTCAGCCACGGTGTTGGTCAATGGAACCCACTCCACTCGATTTGAGATCTCTAATGGCACGAGGCAAGGTTGCCCACTTTCGCCTCTTCTATTTGCGATAGTGATAGAACATTTGGCACAGGCAATAAGATCTAATCCCTCTATTAATGGACTGAAAACGCCCTCAGCTCATTGTAAACTATCACTCTATGCTGACGACCTTTTATTATACGTCACGCAGCCACATATCAGCATCCCTTCCATTCTGACTGAAATTCACAAATTTGGGGTACTAAGTAACTTTAAGTTAAACCTAAATAAAACTGAGGCCCTGAATGTCTCTCTATCCCCTCAGACCTTGGCAACTCTTCAGACTAACTTTGCATTTCGCTGGCAGGCCAACGCTATCACTTATCTAGGGACCAAGATTCCATCACGTTTTCAAGAGCTCTACGAGCTAAACTTTCGCCCCCTACTCACCAAAATCAGACAGGTGACAGAGTCTTGGCGGGATCTCTCGGCGTCTTGGTTCGGTCGTATCCATGCAGTAAAGATGGACGTCCTTCCCAAGCTGCTATATCTCTCTCAGACCTTACCCATATCTCTTCCTTCTGCCTTTTTTCGTACCCTGAGGTCTCTAATCATTGGATTTGTCTGGCGTGGAGGTCGACCCAGAATTAGATATAAATTACTTTGCTACCCCAAGTCAGAGGGGGGCACAGGCCTGCCAGACTTTGAAATCTATCATTCGGCTGCGGTTCTCTCTCGCCTTTTGGAGTGGTTCCCTCGCCCACTACAAAAAATGAGCAATATCGTAGAGCAGGATATGTCCCCTTTGGACCTTAGAGCACTACTCTGGGGACAAAGTAGAGCATCACTTACTGCTCTCTCGGGCCTATCTCCCCTCACGACTGAGGCACTCAAGGTCTGGTACAACAAACGAGATCACTATCGACTATCCACCGACCCCAGCCCTCTTACCCCACTATTTGATAACGCGAATCTCCCGGAGGGGGTAGGTGCTCACGCATTTGGGTCATACCTTAGGACCACCTTACCGACGGCTGGCTCATTTGTACATACCTCATGTGGTGCCTTCTTGGATCGTGCCTCTGATCCCAGCACGGCCCTAAATTGGTTGACAGCTGCTCATATCTCTTCCTACTGTAGGGCACTCGCGTCCTCACAGCAGGTTCATAGACATCACACCGACTTTGAACAGTTCTGTCTCCTAACCGAAACTCCCCGCCACATACTGTTAGCGATGTATAAATCTATTTTGTTAACCACTCACTCTACGAGCCCGACCTATACGAAGGTTTGGTCCAGGGAACTGGGTATGGAGTTGACTGAAGAGCAATGGCAGAAAGCATTCCTTTTCACGCATAAGTCGAGTGTCTCTGGCTATTCCCAGGAGAAAAACTTCAAATTAATCTCGAGGTGGTACAGAGACCCGGTATCATTAAATCGTATATTTCCCTCTGTGTCAGACACCTGCTGGAGATGTCACGGAGTGAGGGGAATGTATTTACACATATGGTGGGATTGTGCGAGGATCCAACCATTCTGGAAACAAATTTTTCAAATTTATTCAGAACTATACGATAGGCCCTTAACTCCGGACCCCATTATTGCACTGCTCTCTATACTCCCTGGGCCTGTGAAAAAACAAAAAAACTCCCTGCTCCGCTTTTTCCTGGCCTCGGCCAGGCAACTAATATCCAGAACTTGGAGATCTTCCTCGGTCCCAACACTCTCTTCCTGGATCTCCGAAATTAACACTACCATGCATATGGAAGAAATGAGAGCCAGAGAATTAGATCAATGGGAAACATTTAAAACCCTGTGGCACAGCTGGATGCATTACTCATCCTCTGACAAATTAAAAAATAGACTGAAATCTTGAATACGGATAAAGACTTAATATACTACTATCAGAACACGAGTACTTAGGCCCGCGGTCCACATCATCCCCTCCCCATTTCCCTCCCCCCCTCTCTCACCCTCTTTTCTTTTCTTTCCTTGACATTTCTCTCTTGTGTAATGGTCATGTAGCCTGACGTTTAAAAATGTCTACCTGAGATACATGCTATTGGAATTCTGTACCATTATGCCTTCTCTTATTTATGTAAACTCATAACTTGTTTACAATAAAATATATTCAACCATAAATCTTTCACCCTCCCTGCTGAGGCTGAAAACTCCTTTCCCAACTTCAAATCCCTATGGAAACTCAACAAGTGGGCAGCCCCTCCCCGTCTCCCGGGAGCAGGGATCTACTCAGCCACCGGAAAGATTCTCCAAAAAGGCCCCGCTACTCCAACAAGGCCAAACAGCAACCTCCGCCCTAGCTCCAGGACTAGTTAACACTACTGGCAACGGTCTTACTGGGCATCTCCACCTCGAGGTTATAACACCTATCATGCTCACATCCTTTAAGCTCTAGCAGGCCCCTCCAGTTTACCTTTGCTAGTTGTCTATTTCTTATTGCCTGTATTGCAAGTTCAATGTATGTTTTCGGATAACAACCTGTTTGTTCTTTTTTTTTTCTATGACTTCTACCTAGGCTCTGGCCCCCACAGCTCTAGCCTTATCGGAGCTCCTCAGTTCACGGCTGACGGCCTTCACCCAGACGTCCTTAGTCCAGTCTCCTCTTCACGCTCTCCGGGGGATACCGCTCTGACCTTGGCTCATGATCCTTTGGCTAGTGGGTCTCCGGTAACGCTATTTGGAGTGAGACGTTATGTCATGTGGAAAAAAGAGAAGTCCACCACCTAGCTCTTGGTATGTTACCTTTGTTTATTGTTCACTGTTTTCAATGTTTTGTACTTTTTGGGAGGACAAGCCCGCCACCCTTTCCCGACCTCTATCCCCAATCCTTATTCCTAGAGACTCTGATCTCCTACCCAACCTGTTGCTCACTTCGAGCTTCCTGGTGTCATACCACTTAGACTGCACTTCTACAAAACCCTCGCCTAGTAATCCTACATTCCAACCAGAAATAACATAAGAGTTATTTTGTGCAACGTAAAGGGACTTAGGTCTCCCCACAAAAGAATGGCAGTGCTGAGACACCTAAGGCGCCTGCACACTGACATAGCCTTGCTTCAGGAGACCCATTTGTCCCCTGGGGACTTTTGGCGTCTCCAGAGGCTCTGGGTGGGTCAAATATACGGATCACCCGCTGCAAATGGCAAAGCAGGTGTTATCTTCCTTGTACACAAAAATCTCCCACTCCAACTCCTCTCGGAGGTGACGGACACCGATTGTCGCATATCCCTCCTTAGGTTCAAACTATTCAACAAAGAGATGGTCTTGGGCAATATCTATGACCCGAATTCTCCCTCTAAAACTTTTTTCCATGATCTGACGGCCAGGATAGCGCCATTTCTCCATTTGCCCCAATAATAGGGGGGATTTCAACTCAGTCATGTGCACTCAAGAGGACAGGGCCCCACCCCTACCCAAATCAAAGCAGGAGTCCTCCGGCCTTCCCTCACCACTTGCGCAATTCGCGGAAGCCACCCAACTTACTGATACATGGAGGCTGGACAACCCCATAGGGAGGGAATATACCTTCTTTTCCCCCCCACATCAAAGTATATCGAGGATAGACTATATGTTTTGTAATCCCCTCATGTTACCATTATCTTCTGACCCGCAAATTCTAGACATGGTTATCTCGGACCACGCCCCAGTTGCCCTCCAACTGGCAGTCTTAGAGACACCAAATCCAACTAGAATGTGGCGTTTCCCAGCGCACCTAGCAGGAAACACTGAATTGCTGGAGGTGATCCGCAAATCATGGGAAGAATTTCAAGTAACTAACTCGGCACATACAGGGAATCCCACACTCTTCTGGGAAACTGCAAAAGTGGTTCTAAAGGGCAAAATATTAGCGTTTGCAGCATCCCATAAAAAAAAAACTACTCAGCAATACGAAAGAGCTAGCACAGCTCTACGAGAAGCTCAAATCACCCTTAATAAACACAACTCCCCTAACAACAGGAAAAATTGGACGGAGGCAAAATCTATTTTTGATAGATGGGCTGAAACGCGTGAACTTTATTACTACTCGCGATCCCAACTCCAATACCATAAATTCGGCAACAAACCGGGTAAACTTTTGGCCCGGCTGTGTAAAGGCCCCTAAACCCCTACCCATATAACGGCCTTGAGACGACCTGATGGCTCGTTGACAAAAGACTCTAAAGAAGTTCTCTCTGTACTAGAGAATTTCTATTCAAACCTCTACAGCGACGACCCCATAGACGAACCGCTGGCGAACTCCCTCCTTGACAAAATAAACCTTCCCTCAATCGACTCCAACGACCTAATGGCCCTCAATGCCCCCATAACTGCAGACAAAGTCAACCTCGCAATATCCTCGCTCTCCCCCAACAAAGCCCCCGGCCCTGATGGGTATACGTCTGAATTTTTCAAACTAACCAAAGACCTTATCACTCCCACGCTTGTCTCCCTCTATCAGAGTATTCTAGATGGAGGCCCGTATCTCCCTATGGGGTTTCAGGCGCATATAAAGCTGATTCCAAAAAAAGACAAGGACCCCCTAAACCCGGGCTCCTACAGACCCATTTCCCTACTTAACCTTGACTCTAAACTCCTATCTAAAATTATGGCCAAAAGACTGGTACTTATCATGCCCGTTTTGCTTCACCCCGCACAAGCAGGATTCACCGTGGGGAGATCGGCAGCCTCTAACATCCGAAAGGTGTTGGCTGTGCTGGAGGCGGCCAGGGCTGGTGCGGCCAGGGACTCTGTTATTGTCACCCTTGATGCTGAGAAAGCATTTGACAATATCAAAAAGGAAAAGATTGTATGCACTGGGCACCCCGAAAGGGTGTATCCAGTGAGTACACTATTGAGTGGGACTTTACCGGCACTTCATGAAACTGATGGGTTTGATAAAAATTGTATTTATTATGTCACATTAAAAACAAGTTGCAGTATACAGTAGTTCATATATAAAAATACAAAAAATTGAAAATGGACAATTTCACATAAATGTGGGGGTACAATAACCAGTTTACTTGAATGCGTATAAGAAGAGAAGGTCAACGCGTTTCGCACGGCTGTGCTTCCTCAGGACCCCATTTCTCTCCGAGCTACAAGATGTAAATACATAAGTTGACATACTATTCCTTACAAATGTTAGCATCATATTTGCAATAATTATTTATTTTATTATTATTTGTATTTACCTACATTCACCGTGACTGCATTATTTGTAGTTCGCACTTCCCCATCTGGGCTAATGAACGTCAGGGGGGCAGACACAGGGGACCCAAAATCAGGCCGATCCAGCACTGTGAAATAATTCTAAGTGTAAGCTTCTCTTCTTATACGCATTCACGTAAACTGGTTATTGTACCCCCACATTTATGTGAAATTGTCCATTTTCAATTTTTTGTATTTTTATATATGAACTACTGTATACTGCAACTTGTTTTTAATGTGACATAATAAATACAATTTTTATCAAACCCATCAGTTTCATGAAGTGCCGGTAAAGTCCCACTCAATAGTGTACTCACTGGATACACCCTTTCGGGGTGCCCAGTGCATACAATCTTTTCCTTTTTGTATAATAGGATGAAGGCACACCTTCTTGGTATGAATTTCTAAATCCATTTGACAATATCAGTTTCCGCTGGCTGGGACTAGTCCTCCAGAGAATGGGCATATCCGGCCCCTTTTCCCACTTGATTACTGCCATGTACAAAGCACCATATGCAAATGTGATAGCTGCGGGCTTAATCTCCAACAAAATCAAGCTACAGGGGTGCCCCCTTTCCCCTCTCCTATTTAACCTGGCTATCGAGCCCCTCTCTCGCTTTATATTGTTTAACTCCAACATTCATGGGGTGATGATCGGCGATCAAGAGATACGTTTTGCGCTTTTCGCGGACGATATCCTTATTTTCTCCTCGTCCCCCCAATCAGACATCCCCCACATTCAGGATATTTTCACCCAATTTAGGAGCTGTGCGGGTCTTAGGATTAACTTTGGGAAAAGTGAAGTCTTGCCACTCTTTCAATCAAGAACACCTCACTGGGCGGCACAATCCACCTTCCAGATAGCAAAAAGCCACATCACATACCTAGGTATTAAGATCGGTAGAACTCCAGCCTCTGTGTATCAGCTAAACTACCCTCCCTACTCTCTAAAATTGGGAATGAACTTTCCCACTGGTCGTCCCTCCCCCTTTCCCTATTGGGCAGATGTCATCTCTTTAAAATGATGAGCTTTCCCAAACTTTTGTACCCCCTCCAAATTATCCCCTTATTACTAAAACATAAGGACATACAATCCCTGCATAAATCCCTCTCGACTTTCCTCTGGAAGGGCCGTAGGCCCCGCATATCCCTGACAAAACTCCAACACACCACCCAGTTTGGAGGAATCAACCTACCAAACATCAGGAGATATAATCTAGCATGCCTCCTAAGGGTAGGGCTGGACTGGCTGGCGGGCAGGTCCAACTACTCCAATTATGGGTTAGAGTCAAAAATGGTAGGTCCAGATGGATTAGCCGCTATTCTGCATTGCAAATTTAATTCTCTCCCTCCCCACCTCAAGCAGAATTTACTGATAAGGGACACGGTCATAGCCTGGCGGGAAACCAGGAAGGCGCTGCATCTCCCATTCTCTATATCTCCACACCTCCCCATTTTGGGGCACCCTCTCTTCGATCTACATAAACAATATGCGGCTTTCTCCACCTGGGCCTCCCATGGGCTCACTAAATGGGCACAGCTTTTCAATCAAGAAACCGGAAAGGCACTTTCTTTTGCAGATCTAGTGACTCAATTTAATCTCCCCATTCATCACTTCATTCATGCTCAGCAAGCTATAAGCTTTGCCGTATCTCTGCACCCTGAGAGACGCAACAGGTTTAAACTTTCTTTCATAGACGAGCTGCTTGGGAGGAGCCATTACAAGATCTCAGAGATTTACAGGGCTTTCTCCCAAGGCACAGCGGACTCATTACACCTAAGCCCTGGCTTGGCCTGGTCAAAGGATTTCAATTCCCCGGGTGGCTGCAATATCCCCCTGCTGGGATACACCTCTATTAGGAAGCAGATTACCAATGAGTTTTGGAGGGAACAACAGCTAAAGATCCTGCATATAGCCTACGCCCCCTTTGCAACTTCTCCCGCCTTACCTTCTCCTGTCCCTAGTGTGACCTACACAGACCCACTCTGAAACACAGACTTTGGGATTGCCCTCATGTAAAGACCTTGTGGGAGCGTTCACAAGCTCTAGCCCATAAAGTTACGGGTCTCCTACCAACCGATGACCCAGCTCTACTGCTCTTTGGATACATGGAGGACTCCCCCACCCCCCTCAAAGCCATAAATTGCCTAGTTCTGAGAACACACAGAGCGTGGATTACCACATGCTTCATGTCAACCAGGAGAGCCATTCTGAAGCAATGGGTCTCCCCTGTACCACCCACTTTGGACTTGGTCAAAGCTGACTTAAACAATCTTATGCGCAAGGATATCCTGGACTACACCCTACACCCAGCTAGCCATGCAGGCTTCAACAATAAGTGGGGCCCATTCAGAAGATATTGCAATGTTGAGACACTGCCACAGGAACCTAATGTCACGGACTTTGTGGAGGAGACCCCCTTTGCTTCTCTACCCTGAAATCAGCTTATCAATGCCCATCTGAATATGACACCAGGTCTCAAACCCAAACTCCCATCATGACATGAACCTTGCTCTACCATATTCATTACGCATCTCTCTTGGAAGATCTCCCCTCCTTTCCCCCCAACTCTCGGCATAGACTGTTTCTTCTAGGCCCTCTGCCCTAACCCTATGCTCTACCGAACTTGCTGGTAACTCCCAGCCTAGGAGACCAGTTAGCCTTTAAGTCTCTGGTTTGGATTTATAAATTGGACTTGGTCGGCTCTTATTAATCTCTTGGTTTTTTCCCTCCTGTTTGCTTTGTTTGTAAACGGAATTACTTATCTTTACCCCAAAGTGGCTGCTCTGCCCTCCCCTTCCCCCCCTCCCCCCCCTCCCTTCGCCCCTACCTCCCCCTCCCTGTCAGTTTTACCCCCTCCCACTTCCCCTCAATCTCCTCCTCATTCTCCCCTCCCTATGCCCACCCACCTCCCCTTCCCCTTTCTCTTTGCATTTTGATTAATGTCTTTTTTTTTCTCCTTGAATTTATGGCTGTATTTGTCACAAAACCCAATAAAAAAATTATATATATAAAAAAAAAAAATGGTCATTTAGAAATCCCTTTGTAGCAATATATATGGAAAACAACACTGCATGTTCTGTTGAGTGAAAGTTAAAAAAAATGCAACATTTTTTATGTTTCAATTTACATCAAAAGTGTAGTCCAAGTGAACAGCACAAGGCAGTTTTGAAAATAAAGGCAACATTGCAACATAGTAAATAATTTTATCATTAAACTTTGCTTCAATTATTTTTTTTTCAATATTACATGTGCAGTTATGGCATCCATGACTGTAAATATATGAACACCAGGGCACCATATTATGGATGTTTAATTTTTTAATTTGAAGTTTATATCAATACTGTGTTTGGTGTGTGTATTGCAGGGCTCGTACAATATTTACTGTAGCTGTAAACCAAGTGCTATTATATACTTTTGAGAAAAAAAATCCAAAGGCTTCCTTTGTTAACCTGTACTTCTGTTGTGCTGATACAGAATGAGTATGCAGATCAGAAACTATTCCAGGTCAGTAACCTATAAAGCACTGTAGCCAAAGATGGACAGACAACTAATATTTTAAGTAGGAGTTTGGCAATCACAGCCTACTTGTTAAAGGTTTATTTTAAATAAATGGAACTTGATGTTGAAACTTACTAATAATTAATAAGCAAACATGTTCAAACACAGACATCTCAAGTCTCCTGTGAGGTGCTGGAGTCTCCCGCATTTCAGCTATGGCTCCCTGACACCCGCAAGTGCTGCACGATATCCGGGCTGTAGGGCCAATCCTGGATGGGTGCAAAATTTAAAGGGGCACATTTGTACTGTCCCCAGTGTGATGTCCGTCTAGCCGGGGCAAATAGGCACGGGGCTGGTGGCACTATGGCAGCAATCAGCACTGCATCGCCCTTGGGGTGCAGGTGGCCGCTGGACAGGCATCCATCGCCACACACGGCAGTAATCAGTAAGCAGGTAAGCAAGCGGGCCTGAGAAAGCCCAGGACTTGGAAGAAGAACTCCATCTGCACCGCCTCCTCCTCCTTGACCCCACCCCCTGAAGAGGCAAGAAGCAGCGTGGCCGACACAGCGTACCGTACCCGACACTTCCAGATCTGCATGGATTGCTCCAACTTTCTCCACTCTCTAATGTCACGTGAGGCCCAGAGAAAGGACTGTTCTCTGAGGATAGGCTGACTTGGGGCACAGAGGACGGCCAAAAGCAGTTGCCTGGCTGAATGGATCAAAGCAAATATTCACAAGAAGACAGAATGTCATGGAATGGAAGGTATCATACCATCATCATACGCACACAGGACTGCAGGCTGCAGATCTGCAGACAGACTCTGGTACAATGGGACAGAGGAGGCATTGCAGATAGGAACAGAGCTAGGGGTCTCTCTCATCTCCCCCTCACTCCCCTCTCTCTCTCATAGCCCCCCTCTCCCCTCCCTCTCTCAGCCCTCCCCTCTCTCAGTACCCCCCTCTTTTAGCCCACCTCAACTCCCTTCTCTCTTAGCCCTCCCTCTCTCAACCCCCCTCAACCACCTCTCTCAGCCCCCTCAACCCCCCTTTCTTTTAGCCCTCACTCTCTCAACCCCCTCCCTCAACCCCCTCTGCCTCAGCCTTCTCCTCTCTCTCAGCCCCCCTCAATCCCCCTCTCTCTCTCAACCACCCTCTCTCTCAACCACCCTCTCTCAGCCTCCCTCTCTCTCAGCCTCCCTCCCTCTTTCTCCCTCTCAGCCACCCTCTCTGTCAGCCACCCTCTCTCTCAGCCCCCTTCCCTCTCTATCTCTCAGCCCCCTCTCTGTCCACCACTCTCTCTCTGGACCCCTCTCTCTCTCAGCCCCATCTCCTCTCTCACCCTCTGACTGTCTCTCTACCCCGACTCTCTCTCTCCCCAGGTCTCTCTCTCACCACCTGTCTCTCCCCCGACTCTCT
>BLSH010302903.1:677731-733303 GCA_018402905.1 Glandirana rugosa | reverse complement strand
CACCCTCTCTGTAAGCCCCCTCTCGCAGCCCCCTCCTTCTGTCTCAGCCCCCATCTCTGTCCACCACCCTCTCTCTCAGTTCCTCTCTCTCTCAGCCCCATCTCTCTGTCAGTCACCCCCTCTCTCAGCCCGACTTCTTTCTCTCTCTCTCAGCCCCCTACCTGTTTCAAGCAGAAACACTGCACATACTGACTCCTACCACCATGACCACTTCAAATCACTGAAGTGGTCATGGTAGTTAGAATGTCCCTTTAATATTTCTCAGAAGAAGTAAACTTTGGTATGATGATTCCATTTCATTTGATCATGCTCTAGTTGTGTTAAATTGGTAAATTGGTGAGGGGGGGGGGATGAGTGCGGAGTGCCACTTCCCTAAAATGAGTTTTCCACCTCCCTGAAATTAGTTTTTACAGGTTGGGATGTCTGCAAACAGATTCAAATGCAGACAGATGGGCAAAGGTATGAATGACTGTTAACAAATATTGGGGAATATTCATAGCTCAAAAAAAAAAAGGGGAACAGAAAAAATAAATGAGTATAATGTTTCTGTAGACAGGACAGTTATAACACATACAGTACCAGCATAAAGTAAACTGCAAATGTAAGCACAATATAAGGCTTTTAAGGTACTTAAGCAGCTGTACTCTGTTGAAAAAACACACAACATAAGCACATGAAGGCTGAGGGCCAGCTTGTCAAGAATTATAAGTAATGCAAGTGATGAGAGAAGTAAGGGAAAAACTAAAGAAAGAGAAGAGAAGGAGGAAGGGAAAAAGAAAGAAGAGATAATATAAATGGGTGGTAAAATAAAGGAGAGAGGAAGAGGAGTAATGGATGCTCATGCACCCAATCCCCGACTCCCTGCACTAAGCTAAATAATAGCCCTTCAGTATGTGAGACCAGGTCACAGCATCTCACTGGTGCCCAGTAGTCACTGATTTATTCAATCAAATTACCAATGATGGCAGTGAAAGCAAAGGTCAGAGTACACTGTATTTGCTTTGAAGTGAATCCAGCAGTACTGTGTGGAGGTAAAGTTGGCCTTCTTTTTCCAGAAAAATATTGATCAGCTCCTTAACCGCTTGCCGACCGTTGATCGGCATTTGACGGCGACAGAGTGGCTCTGTAAGGCAAAACGCCTTCATATGACGGCGGCTGCCAGGTCGCACACAGTGAGCGCGCGCGCGCCGCCAGAGGCCCGCCCGTGTGCTCACTGTGTCTGGGGAGGGCCAGGGAGCGGGTGCAGCAGATTCGATCTCCGCCGGCTACCCGCGATGCCCCCCCGGAGTGAAAGAACGGAGGTCCGTGTAAGTAAACACGGACCTCCGTTCTGTGAGGGGGGGAAGCTGTGATCACTTCCCTTCCCCTGTTAGGGCAGCCCCCATACAGTAAGAACACGCCCAGGGAACACAGTTAACCCTTAGGGCGCCCCCTGCATGTTAACCCCTTCACTGCCAATGGCATTTACACAGTAATCAGTGCATTGTTATAGCACTGATCGCTGTATAAATGCCAATGGTCCCAAAAAAGTGTCAAAATGTTCCAACATGTCTGCCCTAATATCGCAGTACCGCTAAAAATTGCAGATCGCCGCCATTACTAGTAAAAAATAAAAAAAAATAAAAACCCCAGAAATTAATTCTCATCATCCGTAAACGCGACCACTTTTGCGCAAACCAATCAATAAACGCTGATTGCGATTTTTTTAATCACAAATATGAGGAAGAATATAAATCGTCAAAAACCGATGAAAAAAATGTTTTTTTTATATTTTTTTTTTTTGATTTGTATTTTAGCAAAAAGTAAGAAATTTGTATATTTTTGCAAAATTGTCGCTCTTCTTTTGTTTATAGCGGCGATCAAAAATGACGCAGCGGTGATCAAATACCACCAAAAGAAAGCTCTATTTGTGGGAAAAAAAGGACGCAAATTTCATTTGGGTACAACGTCACACGACTGTGCAATTGTCAGCTAAAGCGTTGCAGTGCCGAATCGCAAAAAGGGCTCTGGTCCTAAAGTGTGAAATCCTTCCGGGGCTGAAGTGGTTAATCTGTTCCATTTTATTGAGTCTCTGAAACCATTTCCCCATCATCTGGGCTCGGTTCAAATGCCAATGACACAGGATACAGTGTCTAGCCACACTGATCATAAACATCGCTAAAGATTTACATTCAATGTTTTTAGGAATATGTATGGTGGAGGAGGTATTGTGCTGGAAAGAAATCAAATGTATCAGTTGTGATGGCTGTGATGACCTCATGTACCCTATTCCAGAAGGACTGCAGCCTGGAGCGCACCCACCAGATATGTATCATTAGCCCCTCTTCCTTCTCGGACCTCCAACAGAGGCTGGAGATCGATGTTGAGAACTTGTGCAAAAGTGAAGGAATCATCTAACATCATGGGGTTGATCTACTAAACCCGGAGAGTGCATAATCTGGTGCAACTCTGCATAGAAATCAATCAGCTTTTAGGCTATTTTGTCAAAGCTTAACCACTTCAGCCCCGGAAGGATTTCCAGCTTTAGGACCGGAGCCGCACCTTCGCTCCGGGGGGGCCATCGCGGGTAGCCGGCGGCAATCGAAGCCGCCGCACCCGCTCCCTGGCCCTCCCCGAACACAGTGGGCGCGCGGGCGCGCCTCCGGCGGTGCACGCGCGCTCACTAAACTCGTTCCCGCAGCCGCCGTCGTATGACGGCGTTTTGCGGGAACGAGCCACTTTGCCGCCGTCAGATGCCGATCGGCGGTCGGCAAGTGGTTAATTGAACAAGCTGAAATTAGAAGCTGATTGGCTACCAAGCACATCTGCAACAGATTTTGCACTCTTTCATTTTAGTAAATCAACACCCATGTGTATATCTTACAGCCACACTCCTGGGTGGCAATGTTTAAGGAGCCCTTATGAACAAGTGTGAACATAGATTCCCAGTCAGTGGCAGGAAGAGGTACACCAGGGTCCAGTGCTCATGCCTGACTGGAGAAGCTAGCATATGCAGAGAGTTCCCCAAACAGCAAGGAATATAATACAGAAATAAGATGTCTCTGGGTGTTAAGTGGTTTAGTCCTGGGGACAAGAGTACTATGAGAGGTTATCTGAAGGGTGCTTTATCTGAAGATAGATCCAAAATGGCATTGAATGTGGTATTTCTGCTTTTTTACTGGATTGAGAAAGAATATTTATTTTCTGAGTCAGACAGATGCATGCTGATCAACCAGCTTGTGGTGAAAAACTATTGGGTGGATTAGAAAACAGATCATCATTGTTATTGTTCTGCCTTCATAAGATGGTGACCATCTGTGTGTTTGTTCCAACTTGCCTCTACATAGCATAAACACAAGTTAATACCTTATCTGCAATGCCATGGTCCTGCTTGTACCCCAGGTCTGTTGCTATTGCCCTCCCAATGGCCCTGTTGCCAATGTACTAGACACTGAAACCACAGACTCCCTTCTGAGGGCTTGCAGTCAGACAATATTGCCTAGTTCCCAGCTTTGTTTGCCTTTAGGCCTGGGGTTCCTGCTCCCATAGCCTTTAGATTGACAGTTCCTGCTGTACTGGCTTGCCGAGTTTCATTGTCTTGATTTTTAGGATTTGGGTCTTTAATACTCTGTAAGCCTGAAGTTATTTTTTATTTGCCTTGTTTCAGTCTGTCTCCCTCAATACTTTGTCTGAGTTTATTGGCTTGATTTTCTAAAGACAAATAGATTGCTCAGGCTGCAAAGGAAATTGCACTTTGCAAGATAAATTTCCCCAGAGCTTAGCAAATGAGGTGAAGCTCTGCTTACTTACATCATTCCATCATGTGCAAGCAAATATTTTTTTCTTTTTTTTTTTCTTGCAAGCAATTGGGTATTTTTGCAAAGTGATTTTTCACCACATTCACTAAGCTTTGGGAAATATTCCTTCCCTTGCAAAATGATCAGCCTATTTTCCTCTATTAGATCAGCCCTTGTGATACAATGTAAGGTCTCTCACCACATTGTTTCTAGCCTAATAATTAAGCATGTTATTCTAGGACCAAGTTAGTCAGTTAGGCATAAGCATTTGGATTGTTGGTATAAACTGGAGTAACAGAATACATTTCAGAGAAATACAGAGATAGCAATCTCACTCCATGTTGCACCTGGTGAGAAAAAAAAACAGGGCTCTGAAAGTGCAAGGAAATAATAAGTCTGAACTCCTCCTGGAGCTATAATTTAAATCTGAATGTGTTATCTCTCTTTTTTATAAACTGTTTCTTTTTTCCTAAACTGCTGTTTTGATTTTAAAAATAGGGTAATTAGATACTGTATATGTTGTACTTTTCCTACCAATGACCCAGCATATCCTTTACTACCTGTGCACCAACATAACCAGATGCTGGCTTTGTTTCAGCATTGCATATTCTTCCCAGGAACTTCAAATACCATTGATTCTCATTACAAACTATATTCTGAAGGACATCTACATGTCGCTGTTAGCCTCTCACCTTCAGGCTTCTGAATTGCTTGGTAAACACTATATGACTTCTAAAAGTCTCAAGGGAACTTAAAGAGGAGCTCCAGTCTCCTATGTAAAAACTAAAAACTGTAGCTGCTGACTTTTAATAAGCAGTCAGCCATCTGTCCCATGATCCAGCACTGTGCTTTGCTCAGCCATTTTCACCCCGTGTCCTCTCTCTCCAGTGCCGGCATCATAAACCTGTGACCTGTTTTTTCCTCTACTTTCTCAACCTCTATACTGAGGACAATGCCCATCATTTGCCTTTCCAATGACTTATAAGTCTATATCTGCATCTTAACATGTGTCTACAACCTCTTCATCTGTACTTGTTCTGATAAATTTGTGAAGGCATATGTGACCTCTATTGTATAGATGCTTTAGATCTCAGATCAAGTTTCAGTGTGTTCTTTGATCCCGACTTCTACCATCTCTAATGTCTTTCTGTTGCATCTAAGGTCTAAATATCACTACATTTTACCTTCTGCATGAATTCTGCCTGCCATGACCTCTTTCTTTTTATAACATATGAAATATAAGCAAAAATAAACCAATAATAAAAAACACCATTGTTTAGGGAATACCTTGCAATATGTCAATTTGTATGGGCTAAAGATTAACTAAAATTAGTTAAGATACTAAGGGGTTGATATACTGAAACTGGAGAGTGCACAATCTGGTGCAGCTTTGCATAGAAACTAATCAGCTTCCAGATTTTTTTTTAGCTTCAAACAAGTTAGAAGCTGATTAGCTACCATGCACAGCTGCACCAGATTATGCGTTCCCCAGTTTTAGTAACCCCCCCCCCCAATGTCTGTTAAATCAAAAATGAATTAGTAATTCAACCCCATACTAACAAAAGGACTGGGTTATGGGCTGCACACTGGCAACCAGTGCTTGCAATTTTTCAGTTGCTATACCTGTTTGTGGCAGGGATACATAATGCACTGTATGGCTAGCAATATAAAATAGCAAAACTATGGCTAGACATATCTGCTCTGAAATGCTATAATTACTATGTGTATTAGGATACTATCTAGGAGAACCTCAGACTAGTACAAATAGAAATGATCTGCTTATGTTACTGAAGTAATGGCAGACATTTGAAACTATATGAAGGCCCCAATGATGACTTTATATATAGTATTTTAAATAATCAGGTGTGCTAATTGTTTGCTTCCAGAGCCCTGAGTTTATTTCTCACCAGAGGCAATATTGAGTGAGTTTGCTATTTCTGTGTTTTTGTGAGTTGACTTTTCTTGTGTTTTTGCCAACAATTTAAGAGCATATGCCTGTTTGATTTTTGATCTTAAAATATTAACCTTGTAAAATTATGCAATGAACAATGTGGTGGGTGACCGTAGATTGTATTATTGGGGTTGATTTACTAAAGACAAATGGGCTGTTCACTTAGCAAGGGAGGTTGCACTTTGCAAAGAAATTTTTCCCAAAGCTTATGTGGTAAAATTTCATTTTGCAAAGAATACTCAGTCATGTGCAAGGAAAATTTAAAAAATATATATTGCAGATGATTAAAATGATTAGATGATAAAGTCAACAGAGCTTCAACCCATTTGCTAAGCTCTGAGGAAATTTGGCTAGAAAACTGCATCTTCCCTTGCAAAGTGAACAATCATTTTTCCTTTAGTAAATAAAGCCTGTTACATCAAGGATAGAATTTTACGAAAATGTTTCTGCGCTACCCTTTATCAATAACATGTGTGAATCCAATTATAAAGTGCAATGGTGCCTACAATATCTCAGTGGTATTCAGTTCTATAAAAAAAAACTATTACATACTCTATAATACAAATAGTCCCAGTGAAATGGGGAAGACAATGATAAAGTGTAATTGTGTTCTAAATAAATCTCAGTCTCTGAGTGCATATATAACTTCCAAGTCCGTACAACAAACAACAAGCATGCTCCCAGTGAAAGCTGCAGTTAATATAGCATCCAAAATGCTTCAGATAAAGTGCTCCATGTACATGCAGCCCTCAGTTTCCACAATCCCACACCATGGATGGTTCCCCACTGGGGTGCTCACTCACCAGCAAGTATGGACCCCTGGGTCTATCAGGCTTGTATATACTGATGGTTCTCTGATAATGTCCCTCAGTGTGTCTGCTTCATAAAGGAAATTAAATGACAGGAATTGATATAGCTTGATACCTTTTATTAAAATGACATAAGGATAAGCTTCAGATGTCCACTCACATGTAAAAGTGCTGTATCTTGGCACTAGGAATGATCTGCCAACAATAACGATATGTCCATCACTGAGTGCATTCATTCCACTAGGCAGAAGTATTGGGGTACGTAACCTATGAGCCTATGCATTTTATCATCCAGACGTCTTCATGATAAGACGAGAACCATCCATGGTGTGGGCTTGTGGAAACAGGGGGCTGCATGTACATGAAGCACTTTATCTGAAGCACTTTTGGATGCTATATTAACTGCAGCTTTCACTGGGAGCATGCTTGTATTTGGTTTCATGAACTTTCAGTTGATTTACTTATGGAAGTTATATATGTACTTAGAGACTGAGATTTATTTAGAGCACAACTGCACTTTATCATTGTATTCACCATTTCACTGGGGCTATTTGTATTATACAGTTTTATAGAATTGAAAATCACTGAGAAATTGAAGGCACCGTTGCACTTTATTATTGGATTAACACATGTTATTGATAAAGGGTAGCGTAGAAACATTTTCCTAAACCTCATGTATAGTATTAACCCTTAAGCTGCTGGTTAATACCATACCAAACTAGGTTTTTTTGTAGCTTATGGGTCTTGGTTACCCACGTTATATAATAATTTTATAGTGTGGACACAAAATTCACCTTTGTGTGAGTGATACATACAAAAAAATCAAGTAAAGAGACTGATGATAATGCATCTATTTAATTTGTAAAGCTCTGGAATATGTTTAAACCATATCAACATGGACAAAAAAGGAATAACAGCTTCTGTTAACATTGTCATTTTAACTCTACAAGAGAAGGCCATATATTTATGCCCATCTGTCATATTCTACCTTGGAAAGACACCTAGGTTTACAGCAATAGGCACTTACAGTTTTATGAATGATCATAATTAATAATGAATCCATTATAAGCAATGTTTCGTGGTTTATTTCCTGTAACATTTTGTGTTGTGGTGTATGCCCTTATAATTAGCAGCACTGCTGTCTACTACAACAGCTGATATTAACATTCATTGATCTGCTTTACAAAAACACAAGAAAACATTAACTCAGTCCTCTTACATTTCCTGGAACACTGTCATATGCAATCTAGACCACATAAACCTAGAAATGTTGACCTTGAAAAAAGAAAAGACAGTAAACAGCAGACCAGGCTAGGATCTAAGCTCTGTCAAGATGATTTCTTATTCCATTTTATTCAAGCATTGCCGAGCTTTATCACTACTGTGTTCAACAGTATAGTGATGGCAGCCCACTTGAATTGGTAAATTGCTTAGTTATAGCATATGTATGCTTTTTATGTTGTCAAATTGATTTAGATGATGTTTGCTCTAAAAGTATAAGGATAGCAATCATTTAAATTAAAACAGAACGTTTACTGGAAATGCCTTTTGACTGCTGGAGTACCAGCAGTAAATATTCTGGAATATTTATTTAGTGCTTTAAATTATATATAGAGATAGTCATGACAAGGCATCACTTATAATACCACATTTATTGTTAAAGAAGTCAAAGTATAACGATAGAAAAGTATGCATTGCTTCTAATTAGTGCCTAAAAGCACATTGATCTTTTGAAAATTTCAAAATTCGAATGAAGATGTTTTTGAAAATCTCTGTGTTAACCAACATAAGCTGTCTTGTGCTTGCTAAAACCTGGCTAAAGGAGTTTAAATCACACCCCTACATCCAATATTTAGAGTATAAGAGTAGGCTGATTTTAAAGTACAGTATCTGAAAATAGAAATGTATTGCTCAGAGGAAGTTCTATATTTTATATTTCTGGAACAGGTTAGAAAAAGAAGCAAATGACTGGTTCCTATAGGCAACATAAACAATTTTTAAAGAAAATGTCATGCATATATTCTCCATATCTCTAAATGATCCCATAACTGTCATCATACAGAGCATTTTCCCACAGATATAGCTATGTTTGCTTAAGTTATATAGAATATATAATACAACAAAATGGGTAGAATAAAGGAAATTGAATTTAAGGATGGTTAGGCAAGAAACATTTGTAATGCTTGAAAGATTGTACTGTGCTTAACCTACTCTTTAGTACTAAATAGGGATGACCAAATTGGCCCGAGTTTTGTTCGTAGAATCAAGCAGACCCAGCCTGAAATTTGCAAACTCTGAACATAATGTCCAAAGCTCCCTGAAATCGATGATAGCTGAATCTTGTAATATTTTTCTCGACTTTTTCAAAGCCACTTTGCAAGCTTTTTAATAAAAATAAAAAGAAAAAAAATGCTGGTCACTGCCATGGGAGACATGCAGCAATGCAAAAAAAGCCACAAAATACTATTCTTAAAGAGGAAGTAGATCCTGATGGGGTTTACTTCCTCTCTATTCCCCTGCAAAGTAGAAGCATAATGAGCTACTATGCATGGCATATGCGATGTCCAGTGATGTCGTCTGTGCAGGCAGCATCTATCTTCAGCCCTGCTTCCTTCCGGGGGCTGCGACTTTGGCTCTGTGACTGGCCAGAGTCGCGTGACGTCACTTCTGCGCTTACACGCGGGAGCCGCTAGTCACGGCATGATCTCAGTGAAGAAATGGCATGGAGGCTGTTTCTTCACTGTGCATGTGTCAAATGATGTCAGCAATGCTATTACACTGTATATCTCCTAAACCTTATTATAGGCTTACCTGTAGGTAAAGTGGTTGTCATGGGTTGACAACCACTTTAACCACTTCAGCCCCGGAAGGATTTCCAGCTTTAGGCCCGGAGCCCTTTTTGCGATTCGGCGCTGCGTCGCTTTAACTGAAAATTGCGCGGTCGTGCGAAGTTGTACCCAAACAAAATTTCCGTCCTTTTTTTCGCACAAATAGAGCTTTCTTTTGGTGGTATTTGCTCACCGCTGCATCATTTCTGATCGCCGCTATAAACAAAAGAAGAGCGACAATTTTGCAAAAAAAAAACAAATTTCTTACTTTTTGCTAGAATACAAATCCAAAAAAAATATATAAAAAAACATTTTTTTCACAGTTTTTGGCCGATTTATATTCTTCCTCATATTTGCGATAAAAAAATCGCAATCGGCGTTTATTGATTGGTTTGCACAAAAGTGGTCGTGTTTACGGATGATGAGAATTCATTTTTGGGTTTTTATTTTTTACTAGTAATGGCGGCGATCTGCGATTTTTAGCGGTACTGCAATATTTCAGCGGACATGTCGGACTATTTTGACACTTTTTTGGAACCATTGACATTTATACAGCGATCAGTGCTATAAAAATGCACTGATTACTGTGTAAATGCCATTGGCAGTGAAGGGGTTAACCTGAAGGGGGCGGTCTAAGCGTTAAGTATGTTCCCTGGGCGTATTCTAACTGTAGGGGGACTGCCCTGGCTGGGGAAGGGAAGTGGTCACAGCCTTCGTATACAGGAAGGCTGTGATCACAGCCCTTCCCCCTCACACAGAACGGAGGTCCGTGTTTACATACACGGACCTCCGTTCCTTCGCTCCGGGGGGCCATCGCGGGTAGCCGGCGGCAATCGAAGCCGCCACACCCGCTCCCTGGCCCTCCCCGAACACAGTGAGCACGCGGGCGCGTCTCCGGCGGCGCGCGCGCGCTCACTAGGCTCGTGAGCGCGCCCGCCGTCATATTACGGCGATTTGCGCTCACGAGCCACCTCGCCGCCGTCAATTGCCGATCGGCGGTCGGCAAGGGGTTAAAGGGTATGTTTCGGGGACACCTTAACCCTGCATGTGAATTTGTGAATCCCTATGATGTACTTCAGCAAAAATTACATTTAAAACAAACTTCTAAACAAAATGAATGGCACACAAGTGATGTCATTGACTAAACATGGTCATGACTATATTTAGTCACTGATGTCAGCAAGCATCCCCAGCTATCATTTGTGACAGGGGAAGGTGTGGGCCATGATGTTGGCAGGTCATTGGGATGTAGTTCATTATGACCGATATTGGATCTGCATTACTGGTCAATGTGATTGCCATTAGATTAGCATTCTGGGACATTGTTTATAATTATTTTTTTTTAAATAAAGGACTTTTTAATGGTGTATATATCAAATTATATTTTCAATTCTTTTTATTTCACCTTCTTGTGTGGGGCAATGTTTTTAACCAAATCACTACATCCTTATCCCCCCTGTTGCCACATCTGATAATAAAGTTAGGCAACTCCCTGTATTCATACTGTCAAAAAGGCCTACAGGGAGAGGAGCAGATTCTGCATGCAAAGGTAGTAGGGGGTAAACAGTTTCTGCATCTGTGGTAATCAGATTGCACCATGACTGTCCAGATGGAATCCAGACTGAAAGTCCAGTCCAGAAAGATCAAAACTTAATCCACAATGTATTTCTAGGGACAACAAGTGTCCATTTATCTATTTACATCTCAGTCAGTTTATGTCCCCATTATCAGCTGACAGTGGGCTAAAGCCCTTTATTGGCTGACATCACTCATCCAGTCCAGGTTCTGGATCAATCCCAACTTTACAGTCTGGATTCACCCAGATGCCTAGACCTACAGCTTACTCAGTCTCTCAGTGAGCCACTGGGAGACTAAGCAACCTGCCCCTCCATAGTCTGACGTACCAGTGAGCACTGGAGGGGCAGTGAAGAAATCAAGTGACCCTCCATTCACTGACGACTGTTAACTGATTGATCAGTGATCTTTAATCATTTGGTTCTCAGTCTTAGAAGCAGTGGAGGACAGATGCAGCATCAGACAGATGTTGCATCCACCTAGGTGTAATTATTTTTTTTTCAGAACCCAAACTTTTCTTTTAAATATATCTTCTAAGCCTGTGATTACAAGGACTGGTGTTTTTCCCATATAACCCTTAAAGTTAATCAATACTAATAGAAAAAGGCTGCTATAGCCAATATGCAAAGGTTTATATGCAGTGCCAAAATTACTCATCATGTTTATTGTTAAAGTAATTTTATAACTCTGGTAGGTAAACCACAGATGCAGTGACAGAAAGTACAACTGGATCTTACTTTGGGGTCTTATAGTAAGACAGAGCATTATGCCTTCTCCACAGTAGTAGTAGCATGTGTGGAATTAACTCCAACCCTCAAAATGTACAAGGTATGATAATATGTTCCCTATTTTGTTTCCTTGGCTACCTATAGGTATTTGTGGCTAAATTCAGTAAGAATACTGTAGGGGAGAAGGGGGTAATAAAGATGATGAGAGGAGTCTGAAGGCTATTCATTTTCATTTTCAGGAAACATAACACTATTTCTCCTTTTTCTGGTCTGGTTTGTACAGTTGAAAAGTACTTCTGCATATAGAGACAGCATGCTGGCAACAAAAGTGTTTATCAACAGTAGTTTTTCCTAATATCATCACAAGACAAAAGGGTATCATTCAAGTTTAGTAAGGACAGAGGGTATATTTGTCAATAGCAATATGTACTTAAAGTGTTTGTTAAGCCACTTTATAAAAAGTTACCATCCGCTCTGTATTATAACAAGAAGTTGCCCTGTGTCTGTGTTATAACAATATATATACTTCTCTGTATAGATAACACACCTTCTTACTAGGATCAGTTGTCGTTTTTCAGCTTTTCTCTCTCAGCTCAGAATTCCTGAGGGAGGGGCTGAGCACTGCTGCTGATGTCAGCTGGAGAGAGAGAGCTGTGCTGTGTTATCTATATAGATAAGAATATTTATGATATAACACTGACACAGGGAACTTCTTCTACTGATACAGAGGAAATAGGGGCTTTTAGAGTTAATTATGAGAGCAGAGAGGAGAAGCTACAAGAGGAAGAGGGAGGGGAAGGAGGGGGGAGTTGAAGACAGGCACACAGGAGATAGGAGAGCTGGGAGTGACAGCCTGCATAGACCACTGAGCTCTCAAGATAAGCTATATACAGGGGGAGTCAGTACAGAGGGGGAAGACATGACCTGGCATTATCAAACAGGTATTTTAGGGGATATAGAGGTATAATTTAAAAAGCAAAAGCACCATGCTGCTAATTGCACATTAAAGAGACAGGAGCAGCATTTTTTGGGGGGTTAACAAATGCTTTAACTATAATTACAAAGGTTGAGACTCACTGCTATTGGAATTATAAGTTCTGCTTCACTAATAAAGAGAATGTGCCACTTTATTCAGTCAAGGCATAGTGACTGGTTAACTTGAACCCTCCCCTCTCCCTAGGACACCTTCAGCTCGCTACTACTCTGCACTCCACTCAGAAATAAGAGATTATTCTGGATATGGTGGATCATGTGACTTTTCCCTTTTTTTTTTTTTGAGCATTATTTTTTATTGAAAGGTTATTCGTACAAAAAGAGCAAAACAGCCTATACAATAGGGCTGGTAAACATGTTGCAGATTAACAAACAAATTCAGGATCAAAGTAACAAATTCTGTATCAATAGTACATTAAGTCCAAAGCAATAGTTTCCATCGGGGGATGGGAGTCGGGATTTGCTAGGCAGCACTCCGACTCTGAAAGTGAACAGAGTGCTAATAGACTATCCCAAGGAGTGTGGGAGGTCTTCTAGTCTGTAACAGAAATTACTTGGTTTATAGATTTTCATAAGTTGAATGGCCAGGGGTTCCAAGCTTGATGGAATCTATTGAGAGTCAAAGAATTTACCGCTATGGCTTTTTCCATTATCCCTTGAGAATTTACTACCCTTATTACATCTGATATGTTAGGAATTTGTTGGGATTTCCATCTTTGCATTATTAAAGATCTGGCGGCAAGCAGTATATGGGTCACCAGTTGTCTATCTGACCTGGGGTAGTTATCTATCCCTATGTTCAAGATGGCTAATTCAGGGTTGGGTTTAATTAACAGTCCAGTGCATTTGGCCAGAAGTTTAAAAACTTGATTCCAGTAGCTGGTAATGGTAGGGCATTCCCAGAGTATATGCATGATATTTCCCACTTGTCCACACATTCTCCAGCAAAGTGGGGATTGTGTGGGGTAGAAACTTGCCAGTCTAAAGGGGGTGTAATACCATCTTTGCCAGATTTTTAGGGACATTTCCCAATGTGTTACACAGTGCGAGGCTTGAGATATGGACTGAAAAGCTGACCTCCATTTTTCCAAAGTAAACACCTGTTTGAGATCTTTTTCCCAGCTATGCATAGGTGTAGTTTTGTGAGGTTTGTCTTCTGATTGTAAGATATTGTATAGTGTGGAAATGTCTTTAGACACTTTGTTAGATGCCTGGATATAGTTCCATATCTTTGTGTTCGTGTGGTTATCTCTTATTGGGTGTTTACTTAGGAAGGTCATAATCCTAGTTATAGTAAATGCCTCCGATTGGGGTAGTTGGAATTGCTCTAGAATACTGTCTATGGATTTAGGGGTGTCTTTGTCATATAGTTGTGCTATTGAGACAAGACCTTTACTGGTGAGGTGTGAAGTAGGGAGCATAGGGATCATGGAGCTTAGAATCTTTATAGGGAAGTCTTTGAGGGATGTGATCACTATCGAATTTTGTGATTGAGAAACAGTTCTCCATATTGTAACTGCCGCTTGGAGGGTTGAGTGAAGAGAGTGTGGTGGCCAAGGGCGCCATTGGTCTGTCACCAATAACCCTACGAGGTCTTTGGTAGGAGATATTTCTTGCTCTATTTCCACCCATAAGGGGAGGTCTTCTTTTTTAAACCATTGCTTGATAGGGGCTAACTGTATTGCTTTGTGGTAGTTGTGTATGTTCGGCATGTTCGCTCCACCATCCGATTTGTGGCGGTAAAGTATTGATTTCGGGCATCTTGGTCGTTTGTTTTTCCAAATAAATTTTGTAAGGAGGGTATTGATTTTTGCCAGGTATTTATTAGGGATTGGAATATGTAAATTTCGAAATGTGTACAGCAGCTGTGGGAGAACGCTCATTTTGAAAGTGGCTAGTCTACCACACCATGCAAGTTCTATTTTAGATATTCTGTCTAGTTCGTTAGCGATTTTGGATAAAAGAGGGGGCACGTTAGCAGGGATCAATTTTGTTATTTTAGGTGTTAGGGTTATGCCTAAGTACTTTAGACCCTTATCGTTCCAGGGGTATGGGAGGATGTTTTGAATATTCTGTTTGACCAATGGAGGTACCCCAAGGTCTAGTATTGTGGATTTGGATGTATTTACTTTATAGTAGGAGATGGTGCTAAAGTGCTCTAGGGTCTGGTGTATATGGGTTAAGGATTGTTTTGGGTCGGTTAGCATTAGTATAATGTCGTCTGCAAAGAGTTGGATTTTATGGTGGTAATTTTGGAAGAGGAAGCCTTTGATCAAGGGGTGTGTGCGTATTTTTTCTGCTAAAGGCTCTATAATTAAATTAAAAATTGACGGGGATAGGGGGCATCCCTGCCTTGTTCCGTTCGTTATTTGAAAATTTTTGGACAAGGCTCCTGATGTGTATATCTGTGCTGATGGCTGTGAGTATAGTGATGAAATGGCCGATGCTATAGGGCCCGTAAATCCAAACTTTGTCAAAACCTGAGACATGTAAGTCCAATGCACCCTATCGAACGCCTTCTCTGCATCCAGTGCTAGGAGCAGAGAAGGCGTTCGGGATCTTTCTGCGTGGCATATTATATCAATCACACGCCTAGTTGCGTCTGAGGTCTGGCGTCCGGACATGAATCCCGTCTGGTCTCTTTGGATCAGGGAAGGAAGCACCTTCGATAATCTTTTCGCTAACAGTTTGGCAAAGACTTTAACATCACAATTAAGCAACGAGATAGGACGAAAATTAGATGGTACAGTCGGTTCCTTCCCCGGTTTGGGGAGAGTGATCACATATGCTCTCAGCATCTCCGGAGGAAGAGAGGATGTTGTTGCTGCCTTCTCAAAGACTTTTCTTAGGTAAGGAATTAATGTTTCTTGATGGGTTTTATAATATTCGTTTGGAAGGCCATCTGGCCCTGGGGATTTCCCATTCGGGAGAGACTTGATGGTATTTATTAGTTCCTGGGATGAAATGGGCTCGTTTAAGTATTTAATTTGGTCATCTGTGAGTTTAGGAAGGGATATACTATCCAAGAAGTCTTGTATGGCTGGTGTTGTTGGTTGGGGGGTATCCTTGTCTGATTTTAAGTTGTACAGGGCTTCATAATAGCTAGCAAATTCGTTTGCTATGTTTTGAGGGTGTACAATTTTGTGGGAACTCTGCGGGTGGATTAGATAAGGGATCTTCGTTTTGGCTTGTTTGATTTTGATTCTATTGGCCAGGTGTCTACCTATCTTGTTTGCTTGGGAGTAGTAAGATATTTTAAGCTTGCGAAGTTGGTGATCAGATTTTTCTAGAAGTAAAGATCTGAGATCGTTTCTGAGTTTTAGTATTGAGTCTGATACTGTTGGGGATGGGCTTTTCTTATTTTTAGATTCTAATTTCTGGATATCAGCGATCAGGTCATTAAATTTCCTATCGTACTCTCTTTTGGCCCTGGAGCTTTGTTTTATGAAGATCCCCCTCATGAACGCCTTGTGGGAGTTCCATAAGGTCCAAGGGTCTTCAACTGATTGGTCATTAATTTCAAAAAATTCTCGGAGATGCTGAGAGGCATACCTGAAACACTCTTTGTTTTGTAGTAACTTGACATTACAACGCCATATAAAGGTTTGTTCTCTGGGGCACTGTTCCTCCATTGATATTAACGTTGCCGCGTGGTCCGACCACGTTATATCTGAGATGCTGGAGGAAGAGGTCCTCTGGAGTAGCCACCAATCTGTGAGTATCATATCTATGCGAGAGTACACCCGGTGTCTGGAGGAGAAATAGGTGTAATCTCTCTCCTGAGCGTTATGACACCTCCAGACATCGTACATTCCCTCTTTGTGAAGAATGGGGCTCAAAGAAGGGCCACCCCTCCTCACTTTCGAAGAAGTATCTAGCATAGGATCACTCACCAAATTAAAATCCCCACACATAAGTACGTGCCCATATTTGCACGATGAAAGCGTTTTAAAAAGTCTTTGGAGGAACCTCAGTTGATGCGTATTTGGAGCGTAAACCGTTACTAATGTGAGTGGGATGTTGTTGATATCACATGTGAGAATTAAATACCGTCCTTCCTCGTCCTTTAACTCTTGTTTTAGCTGGAAGTCTAAAGAATGTTTTAGTGCCATCATTACTCCTTTATTCTTTTGGGATCCGTTGGCCATAAACACATGAGGGTAGTCTTTGTGCATACACCGGGGGTGATTATCCTTTTGGAAATGAGTCTCCTGCACACTAATTATGTCCGCTTTTCTGGAGATGGCTTCTTTCCATAGGGAGTGCCGCTTGGCAGGATGATTTAGGCCATTTGCATTTATTGAGAAGCAATTAATGGTCATTTATAATATATTGTAAGGATTACTGTTTCTGTTACCTGAATTGAGGTGAGTGGTCTAGGGCAGTCCTCATGTCTTGCTGTTGTACTCTGGTCTTCCCGACTTGAAGATATTTGGTTTATTTTGATCCTATTGCTTGAAAAGGCTGTAGAACTTAAAAGAAGAGTGGAAAAAAAATAGAATATAAACCAAACGTAGGGGTAAGCATAAAAAGAGGATCTTGAAAACGATCCGAAAACAGATAATGCTGTTCTTGTAAGCTTTGGGGCCATGTGGATGTTCTAATCCATGTGGCCAGGGACCAGTAGTGGTGACCATTACTAGGTTTGGTGTTAGGTACCGTTGTGTGAAGCTCTTGGCTTTGCTGGGCGTTTCCGAGACACAATCTGCCATTCGTTTTCCCTTTGGACCTGACTACCTGGGGTATTTGGGTCTAAGTGAGTTTCCGTGGGAAGAATGCCCCATTGGCGAAGCTTTTGTATGCCTTCTTCCATGGATGTGATGATGGACGTGGTTCCTGCATGAGTGACTGACAGGGTTGCTGGATATTTCCAACGGTGAGGGATAGAGTGGTTCCTAAGGGCCTTAGTGATTGTTGCTAGATTCTTTCTCTTCTGAAGGGTGTGACGTGACAGGTCAGGAAGCATTTGCAGGCCTGCATACTCTCCCGGGATGTCCGTCGTCTTTCTGAAAGCTAGAGCTATTGTTTCTTTGGCTCTGTAGTAATGCATGCGCATTATCACATCTCTGGGGATGTCAGGTGCCAGGAAGGATGGCTTCGGAAGCCTGTGTATTCTATCTATCAATAACTCAGACTCAGTTAGGGAGGGCGCTATTTTACAGAATAGTCCTGTTACATAGTTAGAAAGTTGCTCTTGAGGAATATTCTCTGGGATGCCCCTTATTTTTAAGTTGTTCCTCCTTGCCCGGTCTTCTATATCAGATATTTTGTCTTTGAGCCATTTTATTTCCTCCGCTTGTTCGTTATGTGAGTCTACCATAGAATTGTATGAGGAAGTTATTTGCTCTATGGACCATTCTGTATGATCAATTCTGTCACCCAGGTCATTTAGATCCTGTCTGAATTGCTTCATGCAGTCCTTAATGTCCGCTTGCAGTGAGTCTCTCAGGGACATCAACATTCCCTTTAGGGTGATGTCAGAGATCGGCTGGCCTAGTGCTGGGAAGTTGTCAAAGGGGTCTGGGTTAGATGACTGTGTGTGGCTGGATGAAGCGTTCGTTCGGCTTACCTCCATGCCGTCGTCTATCTCCTCCGGCCGGTCTCTGCGCGGCTTTGACTTGGCTGGGCTTTGAGAGGGAGAGGAGGCTCCCGATGAGCCTTCGCTATCCGGATTCCCCACTGTCGGCTTGGTGGACGGGCTGTTAGCGTTGCTCCCTGAGCCTCCTCCTGTGCCGCGTGTCTGCTGGGGCCTCGCGCCGCCGCCATCTTTCTTGGGCTTGTTCGCGCTGGGCTGGAAGAAACTAGCCAGTTTCTTCACTTGCGGCCCCTCCTTTTTCTTTCTGGTCATTCTCTGTTATTCCCGAGGGGATTCTGAATCGGGTGATCACCCGTGTGAGGTCTGCGGTACCTTGCTGCGGTGTAAGTCCCGGGTGGCCGAGCGGAGCAGATAGCTTAAGCGTCCATCTTCCCCGCTGGTTGCCACGCCCCTCTTCGACTTTTCCCTTTTCATTCCAGGATACAGATCTCAACCCTGAGTCCCCAATTAGACCTACTGTTTTGGCAAGGGGAATAGTGGGATAGTGCAGAGAAGATAAGAAGTGTAATCTTCCAAAAGGACTTGTAACTTTACCCTGAATAGGCAAAGGTACAGATTCTAGTCAAAATGTTAAATATTTCAATCTGATTAGTGGGTAATAATCACCTTAAAATGGTGTATTTGCATGATCAGACTAGTTACAGTCCATATAGCAGCTGCATCACTAGTCACTGTATAATGACATTTATAAAATGACCAAACCTATATTCACAATATAGTCTGGAAGTAATTAGATGATGATAGTGCTCTTAATAAAATAACAAAGCAGTTTCTATCAGGTACTTTTTTTTTTGTGTCACAGTGCTTCTAATAGTATTGGTACTGTTAATATTGGGCTTATGTATAAATCTTAAAAAGCTGTGGTTAGCTGCAATGTATATTGGGCATGATTCATTAAGCTAGGAGTGCACAATCCATTATCTACTACATACTCATTTCACCTCATCCCCATGAAAAGACATCATTTGTGAGTAAAAACAAATTAAAAAGCTTACAAGATATATCAATACAATTATAAGCAAGACCAAAAGCATATGTCTTAATGGTTGGTCGATAGGATTCTATCCCAAACTGAAACATGTCCTTCTTTGTACTTTCATCATGTCAATTGATTACCATTAACAATGCATTGTACATTGCCTTTTCATGAAAATGATGTGTGAAACAGCACAGTACTACAATATTTTGTACCCACAACAGTTAATAAAGCCTTCAGTAAAATTTTCAGTAACAATAAATAAAATAACTGTTACTGTGAAATATTTTAACACTAACTTATAATGTTTATGCCTACTATTGTTAACTGAAATCTGCAGGTAATTAACATTTCAGTTCGATTCTGTTGACTTTAAAAGTGTCCTTCCAAGAGCACTGCAATTACAGCATTCTCTATAAACAGCATGCAGAGTTTTGTTGAGCCAACTGTAGTACAAGTGCTCAGGTGTGAGCAACACAAGTGTTTTTATTGTTTGTACCATTGAATGTAATTCCATTTCATAATACATACTTTGATTATTGAACATTCATAATTGATTTGAAAACCTGTTCACCTTGGATGTAAACAGGGCAATCATATTCTTTCTGGATGATTTTAGAATATTTTCAAGTTGGCAAGTAATTAACTTTTTATACATAATATACTTTAAGTTCGATATCTATATTTGTTATTCAGAAATTATTTGACATTCTCATTGTGCTTTAAATGCCTGTTTATTATGTCATGTTATCCTCTAAGATATGCATAAAATGGTCCTAAGGCCTGATTCACACCTATGCATTTTCAGTGCTTTTTGCATTTTGAAGATTTTCACTATAGTCCATTTAATGTGATTTCCTATGGAACACGTTCTGTAGTGCAAATCTGCAAAATGCAAAAAGCACTGAAAATGCATAGGTGTGAATCAGGCCTAAATCTAGACCATGTCTATAATTCACAAAGGCACATTTTACATCTATAACATAACATTAGGTTATCTTCATTGGGGCATTTTTGTACCTATGGTATGATTTAAACAAAACATACATTTTCATACTGTAACTGACAATATTTGTAATGAATGCCATTTTTATGGCATTTTCAGTGATGGATCACTGTAAGCTGTCAGTAATCCATAGAATAGAAGCACTGAAGCCCTTCTTGAATCCACTCCTGTTGTCACATGTATTTTTCAAAAAGAAATCTAATATTATTCATGAAAAAAACTATTAATGCTTTATGAAAACTCAAAAAACTGTTGCAGAACATTATGCAAACTGGTTAAAATTGATGAAGTAGGGTGGATGCTTAGGTGTAAGCAGTGGTGAAGTTTACACTTATTGTTGTTAAGATGGTGCCATTGCACCTGCAGAAACACAAAGGTTTAACACTAAATCTTTTCAAAATATTGTGAATCCCTGATCCCACTTGTGACTGTGAGAAGCATGTATTTGTTAGGGTTATGATTACTGCAGGTTATCTTTTTAGCTTCCAATGACCTGTAAAGTGGTGACCTTGTAAAATATTGATATTTGTATGCAGTACATGTCAACTTCAGCAGGCTTGGTTTTCTTATAGTCTTCCATAAATGGATAAATACTATTACAATGGTTTTAGAGAGGAAAGGTGTGGATATATAACTGAAATCTTTAGATTATGACTTTTACCTTAATAGTCATTCAATTTCTAGATTGCTATTGTAATCCAATAAACATACAGTACACTATTTAGGATCGATGTTAAAGCAAATTATTGATATTATTAAAAGACTAAAATGTATTTAAAAAATGTGCAGCATAATGTTATAAATAATTTACTATATATGCTTTATCCTGATTTATGCCCCGTACACACGGTTCGACGGTCGTATACAACACGTCGTACTCACAACCGTTGTATGCGAAATCGATCGTTCGCATGTGCGATTTGAACAGTCGAACATACGACGGTCATACAAGGGAGTTGTATGGGTAGACTAGAAAACTTGGTCGTACCAACAAGCTCTCATACGACCGTTGTATCGTGTGTACAGAGCAGTTGGTACAACAAAGTTGTATTGTGCAAAACACGCATGCCCAAAGTCAGGAATGGCTGGATGCTAATTACAATCACCTGAACGTTCTTTCCCTGGACGTACGATCGTGTAGTGCAGTCAGTATGCTGCATACAACAGCCAACATACGATTTGACGTGATCGTACATGTGATCGTCGAACCGTGTGAACGGGGCTTTAGGATCCTTAACTTGACGGTCATGTGATATTAAAATATTAGGAATTAAACTGTTATACTATCTGCATAAAAATAGCAATATCACTGCTTACATATAATTGATGAAAATTTTACTTTAACAGGTTATATTTTGTACCATTATGGCTACAGTTTATGTGATGGATGTAATATGTGCTTTATTTTCCAATAAACCTTATTGTTAAAAAAAAATGTACAGTATTTACATTAACTAAGACATAACAAAGCTCATACAAGCCAAAGAGCAGAAATACAAAATAGACTAAATGAGCCATATGGTTTTTCAATGTAGCAGACATGTCAATGTCTACAAGAATAGGCCTTTTTCTATAACCTTGGAGTTTAGTAAAATGATTTAATTGTTGGTTTTCTGAAAGCAGTAGGGCTAACCATGTGTTCTAAGTCTTGCTGCAGTTATACAAACTGGATATATATATTATAATGTATATACACTCTCTTTGTTCATGTAAATACTTCAAATTTGAATATTGCAATTTTTCTGCAATCGTACACATTAAAGTTTTATTAATTTCCCACCTCAGTGTGGTTAAAGAAAAACTATGATCAGGATATACAAATCACTTGCATAAAGTCAGAGTATGTTCCCTTGCCACTTCTTCTGTTTGACAGTTAACTGTAGTCTCAACCCCAGTAAAAAAAAAAAAAAAATCCAGCTTGGTACTATCTCCTAATTACAGACGTTTATTATCATGGTATGGAGAGGTTCATTAAGGAACTGCAGAGTCTTAGCTAAGCTGGGCTTAACTACAAAGAAGCAGCATCATTAATCAGACAGGCTTCTTTCAGTGTGAAGAATTTAACCAGGTCAGTACCCAGCACCATTTACGGGGACTTCTGTGTTGTGTTTACATTGGGAGTGTAATGACATGACAAGTGATTTCATGGTGCTTCCATTGAGCACACAGGCCTGGACAGAATTGTTACAGCTCTCCAGTGTCTTCCTGAAGCAATAGATCCCTGCTGTAATGATCTATGGCAGGCTAATTGCAGCCACCTATAGACCAGTATTAGAAGTAATCTGCTAATCTATTTTAAAAGTATTTATTCATAATAAAAAACAAGCAAATAAAAATGTATGTATACAAGTTTGCTACAAAATTAAAGCCCTAGCTGACCCTAAAAAACAGGTATTTAATGGTGGGATAGACTTCAAAAGATGTAATGTGTGGAACCAAGACATTGCCAAATAAAAAAAAAAAATTCTATGGGGATTTAGGGAGCAAAGGGCCTGGTAACTAAAGTGGTTAAAGGGACGCTATAATTTTTTTAATACAATGTACCATAGAAACATCCAAAAAGCAGAGAGTAATGTTAATAGCATTTGTACACTTCCTATAGTTACTCTTAAAACGTTCCTTTAAACATTATGTTTAACCTTTAAATGTAATTGCAATTGAAATGTAATTATCTATCTTTTTTATGAGAAGATTTTATTATTTACAAATGCACCTGGTGGTCCTGCCAAGGTTCAGTCACATCCTGTTATAGGATGACTGCGCCCTTCTCTCTTAAGTGTGTTGCCAACTTGTTGCATACGATATGCTTTCAGCAGAGACCCACATGAAACCCAGAGTAAGCAATGATATGCAGTTTCTGCTTGGAGTGCATGCATATTTACATGTGCAAAAAAAACTATCTGTCCTAATAAAGGGTTGAAGATTGCAAGGCACAGATGGTTTGTTATATGTTATAGCACCTTAAAAAAAAAACTGTCCCTCACTTATCTCTTATCACAATGCAATCTAAAAACAGCTAAAAAGTGCTACCAGCTTGTAAAGCAGTTGAGAGGAAAGGTGTATGGTCTTAACCATTTGCCTACTGGAAACTTTTACCCCCTTCCTGACCAGGCCAATTTTCAGCTTTCAGTGTTGTCGCACTTTGAATGACAATTGCAACTCTATAATCAAACAACATTTTTTTTATAACTTTTTCCACACAAATAGCACTTTCTTATGGTATTTAATCACCACTTTTTTCGCTAAATAAACAAATAAAGACCAAACATTTAAAAAAAATACTTTTTTCATAGTTTGTTATAATATTTTGGAAACAGGTCATTTTTCTCCTTCACTAATATGTGCTGATGAGGCTGCACTGAGGAGCACTCATAGACTGCACTGATGGGCACTGATGAGGTGGCACTGATGAGTTGGCACTGATGGGTATTGATGGGCACTGATGGCTGCACTGCTGGGCACTGATGTGGCACTGATGAAGAGGCACTGGTGGGCACTGATAAGGCTGCACTGATAGGCAGTACTTATGGGCACTGATAGGTGGTACTTATGGGTACTAATAGGTGGCAATGATGGGCACTGATAGGCGGCACTGATGGGCAATGATGATGGGTGGCACTGATAGGCGGCACTGATGGGCACTGGTAGGTGGCACTGATGGGCACTGGTAGACAGCACTGTTTGGTGACACTGATGAGGAGGAACTGATGGGCACTGATTGGCAGAACTGATGGGGACTGATTGGCAGCACTGGTGGGCACACATTGGCAGCACTGGTGGGCACACATTGTCAGCACTGGTGGGCATTGTTTGGACTGCACTGATAATCAGGACACTGATAATCAGTATCCTGATTATCAGTGTACATGTCCCTTTTAGAGAAGCTGGTTATCGGCTTTCTTCTACAATCTTCTTGCTGTCAGCATGAGAAAAGGAGTGCCGATAATCAGCTTCTATTTACAACTGTGATCAGCTGTGATTGAACACATCTGATCACATGGTAAAAAAACACTGATTGTTTCTTTACCTCAATCTGTGATCAGAAGGATTCTCTGGATAGTGTGATCACAGGGTGTGTTGCTCGAGCCCAGCAGCCCAGAACTAGCCATCAGTAATGTAATGGTGATCAAATACCACAAAAGAAAGCTCTATCTGTGTGAAAAAATGATAAAAAATATAATTTGCATACAGTATTGCATGACAGCGCAATTGCCAGTTAAAGTAGCACAGTGCTGATTAGCAAAAAATGTCCTGGTCATGAAGGGGGTAAAACCTTACAGAGCTCAAGTGGTTGAGAGTACAAGAACATGAAGAAAAAAGTAAATAATGGCAGAGATTAATTAAGTAAGCAAAGAGAAGTAGGGGGTTAAAGAAAACATCAAAAACCACAGTGCTCTGGAGATTGACCTTGCCAATTATTTATTAGGAAAGCATTGCTATACTTAACTCCTTCATATGCATGACTAATTAAAACCATACCATATCACATTTTATCATTTTGTTATGTGCCAGTTAACTTGTCAATAACACTATAACCTCTTGCATGCCAAAATGATTTTCATGGACACATGAGACTTTTATTAGTTAGATTGTTTTGCTAAATACTCTGCATTAATGTTATAGACACAATGATAAAAAATATATTTGTTAAATGCAGTTTTAGATTGTTTCATGCATAGCAATGTATCTCACCTGATACAATAATATTTTCACTAAAATATGCTCAACAATTTTCATTCAGCTGGTTCTTCTGACTGTGTGTTATTTTCCATAGTTAGTGCTGTATGGGCATCTAATTGACCATAAAGCGAACAGTGTTTGTTTTACTTTTTTGAGTTGCATTTCTATGGTTATTTTTCTGATATTTGAAGTGCCTACTAATACCAGAATACCAATATTATCCTCCCCAAAATCCTCAATAAGAGAAGCACACATTATTGGAAAATTTGTTTTTTTTCGTTATTATTATCAGAAATTCCCACATGTGCCTTATTTGTTTTTCCACCTCTTATAGGCCCTAGAGTTAGTAGCATATACTGCATGATAGAAATGTTTCATTGGTCATTCATTTTCTGATGCCATATTGTCTTTGTGTTCAGAATTATCACACATTTGCACTGAAGGGGGCTTCCAGATTCTGATAAGCCCCCACCGGCAGACCCCCACAACCACCAGTCAGAGTTGTGGGGAAGAGGCCCTTGTCCCCATCAGCCTGGGGACAAGGGGCTTTGGGGTTGGGGGCAGAGCCCCTTGCCCCAAAGCAACCCCCATGTTGAGGGCATGTGGCCTGGTATGGTTCAGGAGGGGGAGGTTCACTCATCCCCTCCCTTTCCTCATCTGCCGGGCTGCATGCTCGAATAAGGGTCTGGTATGAAATTTGTGAGGGAACCCCAGTGTTTTTTTTTTTTAATTTTGGAGTGAGGTTCCCCTTAAAATCCATACCAGAACGGAAGGGCCTCGTATGGATTGGGGTAAACCCATGCTGTTTTTTTATTCATAATTTTTAATTCCCGACATATTTTTTACATTTAGGAACCCGCTGACAGCTGATGAGTTATTCGTTGTTAAGAACACAGAGGCCAGCTTCCTGGCCCACTCCTTAGCAACCAGCTCAAAGTGATAAATTACCACATGAAAATATGCAGTAATTACCGCAATATTGAGACTACCGCAGTAGTAATTTTCCGCACAATTCTTAGTGAATTGAACATTTAAACAATTGTTTCCCCATGTGGCATTTTACCGCATTTTTTCATCGTTATTTAACTCTTAGTGAATTGACCTCGTAGTGACTAAAACCTTATTTCAAAGTGCTTGTTGAGATATTTGAGGATGGACTACATCACCGTACATGCAACTATTGAGGTCAGGGATGGCTTGTTTTAAAGCTCTTTATCTTTTAGAGTATATAATGTTTTAGTGTGGTTAGTTGCACTTTATGTAGATAAAAAAAAAAAAAACTTTCTTTGACCAAGCATGCACCAGATTTTGCATTTAACCACTACCTGAGCTGCAAAGATTTAAATGGGTCCCAGTGTCAAGCTAGAAATTAAAGAACGGATGTGTATGTTAGTGGTTGTAAGATTTATAACAGTCCATGAACACTCTGATGTGAACCACAGCTTGAGAAAAGTATGATTTTATTTATTGTTTTATTTTTTTACAGAAACATTTTTTCTATGCTTTGTCTGTCACAATATTCTTCCTCTCTGGCAGGGAAAAAGATGGCTGCATGTTGCAGTAAAAGGGAAAGTTTGTCACTGAAGCGAAGTAACAACCTATGACTGTTATTGACATGAGTTGCAACCCACGCATATCATATGATCAGAAACCACACAGATCTTCTCTACCGGAGCCAGGGCTACAAGCTGAGTAAGTAAAATAGTGACTGAATACAGACAAACTTTTCCCATATCAAAGTAATCACTATTATTGACTAACTGTAGCTAATTGGCTAATCAAACAATCAGAAACAACACAGAGACCGTTCAAGACTGGGAACTGCTAGGAGCAGCTTAATGCCATAAATGTTTGCATTTATCGCAGTGCACAGCTTTAACTAAAAAATATAAATTAGTGCATTCCTTTGCCATGCTTGATCATGTGTTCACAATAGGGCAGATGCAAAGGTGTTCCTAGCAAAGTAACATATGGGAAACATACTTTTTTTTAAGTTAACTTTGCTTGAATGCATTGGAAATGTGTAGATCTGCAACAATGAGAAAGTTCTGCACCAATTAAATAAATCTTTAAAGCAGTGTTCTGACCCCCCCTCCAAAAATAATACATATACTGTAGCTTTTGACTGTTAATATTGGGACACTTACCTGTCCTGGATTCCAATGATGTCGGCACTGCAGTCTATGCTTCCATTGACAGAAAGGGAACCCAGCAGTGGCTTCACCGCCAGGTCCCTACTGCGCATGAGTGAAGCACGCTGAGCTCTCTTACTGCCCCAGCAGCAGGGGGAGGAGGGGGCCGGACGTCTGACATACCTCACCACAGCGAGGTCCGACTAAAGTGGGAACAGGGTACCTGTCAAGGACAGGTACCCACCCACTCCGCCCGAAAAGTGCCAAAGGTTACACTGGAGGGGGGAGGAATCAGATAATAGGAAGTTTCACTTTTGGGTGAAACTCAACTTTAATTTTACAATTGGGCTTGCTAATTAAATGCAGATATAGCATTTGCATTTGGAAAAATTAAGAGTTTTACTGCCACTTCCTGTCCTGTAAATACAACACGAAGTATAAGGAAAGTGAGGGAATTCCTTTATTAAGCAGTTGGCACTGAAACAAGTGTCCCCATTGGAATGTTTTCTGTTCTGATGACAACTCAAAAAATTATTTCCTTAACCACTTCAATACAGGACATTTATACCCCTTTCCTGCCCAGACCAATCTTCAGCTTTAAGTGCTCTCACAATTTGAATGCCAATTACTCAGTCATGCAACACTGTACCCAAACAACAATTTTATCATTTGTTTCACACAAATAGAGCTTTCTTTTGGTTGTATTTAATCACCTCTGGGTTTTTATTTTTTGCGACATAAGTGAATTAAGAGAGAAAATTAAAAAAAAAAACACTTTTTTAAGTCTCTATGATAACATTTTGCAAATAAGTCATTTTTGCTCATAAACTTGGGCCAAAATTTATACTGCTACATATCTTTGTTAAAAATAACCCAAATAAGTGTATATTATTTGGTCTGTGTGTAAATTATAGAGTCTACAAGCTATGGTGCAAATCATTGAAAATTGATCACACCTGATGTACTGACCACCTATCTCATTTCTTGAGGCCCTGAAATGTCAGTCCAAGGTATTTAGTAAGAGGCATGGTGAGTTTTTTGAAGTTCCACAATTCTTGGGAAAATGAAAAAAAAATATTTTTTTACAGAAATTTGTCTCACAAATTCTCACACACAGCATATGCATACTTCCAATTACACCCCAAAATACATTCTGCTACTTCTTCTGAGCATGGTGATACCACATGTGTGAGACTTTTTCACAGCCTGGCCACATAGAGAGGTCCAACATGCAGGGAGCACTGTCAGGCGTTCTAGGAGCACAAATTATACTTATAATTTCCTAACGACCTATTACATTTTTGAAGGTCCTGAAGAACCAGGACAATGGAATTACCCACAAAATGATCCCATTGTGGAAAGAAAACACCCCAATGTATATTCTATGAGGCATTATGAGTATTTTGAATGATTCATTTTTTTCCACAAGTCTTCGAAATACGTGGAAAGAAAATGAAAACATTTTTATTTGTAAACAAAGTGGTCAATTTATAAGATATTTCTAACATATAGCATGTACATAGCAAAAATAACCCACCAAAATACATTCTGCTACTCCTCCTGAGTATTGCGATACCACATGTGTGAGACTTTTACACATCCTGGTCACATAGAGAGGTCCAACATGCAGGGAGCACTGTAAGTTGAAGTAGTACCTTCAGATGTTCAGATCCAGGAGCATAAATTACACATCTAACTTTATTCCTATCTATCACACTTTTGAAGGTCCTGGAGCACCAGGACAGTGTAATTACCCATAAAATTACCCCATTTTAGAAAGCAAACACCCTAACATATATTCTATGAGGCATGGCCTTGTGCAAGGTACTCAGGTACCCTGATGGGCTGGTGACAGGCACTCAGGTACTCTGATGGGCTGGTGACAGGTACTCTGATGGGCTGGTGACAGGTACTCAGGTAATCTGAGGGGTTGTGACAGGTACTCGGGTACTCGGATGCGCTGGTGACAGGTACTCGGGTACTCTGATGGGCTGGTGACAGGTAATCGGGTACTCAGATGGGCTGGTGACAGGTATTCGGGTACTCTGATGGGCTGGTGACAGGTACTCGGGTACTCTGAGGGGTTTTGACAGGTACTTGGGTACTCTGATGGGCTGGTGACATGTACTCAGGTACTCTGGTACTCTGATGGACTGGTGACAGGTACTCGGGTACTCAGATGGGTTGTGACAGGTACTCGGGTACTCTGATGGGCTAGTGACATGTTCTTGGGTACTCTGATGGGCTGGTGACAGGTACTCAGGTACTCTGATGGGCTGGTGACAGGTACTCGGGTACTCTGAGGGGTTTTGACAGGTACTCGGGTACTCTGAGGGGTTTTGATAGGTACTTGGGTACTCTGATGGGCTGGTGACAGGTACTCAGGTACTTGGGTAATCAGATGGGCTGGTGATGGGTACTCAGGTACTCTGATGGGCTGGTGACAGGTACTCAGGTACTTAGGTACTCAGATGGGCTGGTGACAGGTACTCAGGTACTCAGATGGGTTGGTGACAGGTACTCGGGTACTCAGATGTGCTGGTGACAGGTACACAGGTACTCAGATGGGTTGTGACAGGTACTCGGGTACTCTGATGGGCTGGTGAAAGGCACTCTGGTACTCAGACAGGCCATAATGGTGGCCACACAAAATATTGACACTTTGGACCCAATTTGAACATTTTGACTTAGGTGTGTACTCACTTTTGTTGCCAGCGGTTTAGACATTTATAGCTGTTGAGTTATTTTGAGGGGACAGCAAATTTGCACTGTTATACAAGTTGTACATTCACTATTTTACATTGTAGCAGAGTGTAATTTCTTCAGTGTTGTCACATGAAAACATAGAATAAAATATTTACACAAATGTGAGGGGTGCACTCACTTTTGTGAGATACTGCATATATATATATATATATATATTTATTTTTTTTTTGTTTTTGCTACAACACAAATCAAAAAAGGTGCATTCTCCCCTCCCAGAACAACCAGCCCAGCTGTGAGTTTGCAGTTCACATGCCCTGCCAAAAATGAGCATTCCCTTTCAAAAGTGTGGGCACAGGGCTCTTTGCCACCCCTGGTGCCTAGCAGTGGGTGCTGGTAGAGAGAAGCTTGTGTACCACTTACCTGCCACTCCATAGGGGACCTATGGGTAGCTTCCATCTCCTCAGTGAACTGTTTTAAGGGTCTATCAGACCCTTAACCTGGTAACCACACAGTCAAAATGCATTAAAAGTAGATAAACACACAGCATGTGTTTGAAAATATTTTTGAAAATTAGTAAAAAAAGTCCCATAAAATGAAGTATTTTAAAATATATGTTGTCTGTTTTATAAACGTTGTGTGTAGCAAATGTCAATGTGTGTGTGTGCGTGTGTGTGCTGTCAGATATATGCATATTCACACGATGCATAAGAACAAAAGTACAAAAATGACAAGTGTGGGAATCACACAGATACACACAAACACATGCATATTTTTAGAATAGCTGTGTATATGTAATAATTTGTTACGTTAGTTTTTTTTTTTAAGTCTATTTTACATTTATCTAGCCTCATAACAATCACATGCAATGCAAATTAAAGCAGGCTTAAAAGCAAAATGTTTCACCCTGCTCTTTCAGGCTTGAAAATATTCTTATATCCTTGAGCAGTTTTATTACATGGTTGCACCTGAAAGCTCCAAAAATCCTACAGTATATTTGCAGATGTTGAAATGGAACAGTAGTAGGATTGAAAGCTCAGTTTCCACATAATTGGTTTCTATCATGATATATAATTTACCAGAGCTCTAAAGATTTATATACACACACCTGTTTGCAGCTCGGTACATGTGTGCTTTGTCATGTAGTTACTTAAGTGAAGTTATGACTTTGCAGCTGGGATTTTGACGTTTCATAGCTTTGGTACTTGGCAACAGATGCCTGGAGAATTTGCACAGATGCTTCTCAAAATGTTGGTACAGTGAAGTCAACCAAAGGGTCAGACTGAAATATTATTAAAAACATGAATGATTGCTAAACTAAACCAATTACTTTCACTGCCAGTTGCTATTCAGTTTTATACTAGTTCACAGAAATGTTATATACTTAAATGAATAATGATAATAATGAGCAGCATAATATATATATATATATATATATATATATATATATATATATACATTTTGTTTTCTTTTTTTTAATATGCTGTTATGCTGTTTACATTAATAAAGGGAATTTGGGATTACTATCAGCATTATCTCCCCTTTTGAATGTTTTAACTTTTTTTGTTTCATTCCCTGTACTGTTGACTGCTGACTATACTATTGACTAGGGCTGAGCTTTGGGTTCACATCAAACATGAGTTCAAACAGAACCCAAGTTGTTTGCAGTTCACCACTATAGCAACCAATTACAAATAATGTAATCTAAGTTATGCAGCTGAACATCCAATTCTTCAGTATGAAGTGCACAATAAAGGAGTCTCCTAAAATAGGCAAGATGGCCACTCACCAGATCACAATGCTGTCTCACCTAGGAGGACAGCAAATGTGTTTAGGATATCCAATAACATAGTGGATCACCAGTTAAGCACCTCCTTAGTAGGTACTCAGGTATCCACCAGAGAAAAAGGGAATAAAACAAATAATGGTGTAGTATGCCAATACCAGTAAACAGTAAAAACCTGCACCCATGTAAGAAAACAGCAGTAATTGTGAATTCAAGTTTAAATTCACTGTCACCACATGCACTAGCAACTCACCAGAAGGTGCATGTATCATACACCGAATAATCCAGCCAGCTCAGATAATCCAGATCCCTCAGGATAGATAGCTTAAAACGTACTGCCTCCGGGTAGACATATGCAGGAATTATTGAAATATGTGCATCACCGCCATTACAGAATGAACAAAAAACAGGGTATCATAACGCAATACGTATTTATTAAAAAGCTACATGGATAATACAGATCAGGCTAAAAAAAAATATAATAAAAATTGTAATGATGCAAACAGATCCAACAGTGCTAAAACATTCTGTAAACCCTTCACTTGCAAAAACCCGATGAGAAGGCTCATAGCCCGCTGGGCTACACGCACCCTCACTCTCCTTCCAATCTCCCTGGTCAATCATGGGATAAAGCTATAAGTCGCAAGTGCTCTCTTCCTCGCACCCCATCTGTGACAAGCTCTCCGAGATCAGACCCGGGATGAGTCCCACCATCATCAGGTATCTCTTTCCTATTTTCCTCTCCACAGATTGGAATGGGACCCCCCACCTATGGAGGGCCAAATACCGTTTGTGGCCTGGAGGTTGAAGTTTACCTCCCAACACCCTCCTGTTATTGTTTGCTTTCTGGGACCTGGGATCCACTGCCTCCAAAACCTTTGATGGATGCCCCAGGCGGTTCTCCCCCCGAGATGGCCTTTTTTACTGTTGCACCCTAGCGCCAGCCTCTCACTCACCATTCCTTCTATTCCAACCACCTTCTGGACAGCTGTCGTGAGTTCTCACAGTGGTCCTGTTTTCCAACCCCAGCTTTTCTTTTGAGCACTGACTAATTTCTCTTTCACCCTCCAGGTTGGAAATGAGGTTCCGCCTAGCTGGGCTCCCAGTGACCCACTTGTTGAATCACCTCCTCAGATTGCCCAGAATCCATCATCAGCAGTTTCCCTGCCTAGGTTGACTCTGCACCATATCCCATTTCCTGTCCTGATTGACAATATAATGGAGGTCATCACGATCTGACTTATAAGACTGTCCAGTTTGGCCAGTCTAAAGGTTTTTGTTTGATTCTAATGTTTATTATTGCTTAGTTTACTTTACGGGCTCATGGGTAAAGCTCTCCCTTACCCCTCCTCCCCCTTCCCCTCCCCTCCTTCCCCTCCTCCTCTCCCTTCACTCCCCTTCCCTCACTCCCTCTCTTTCCCCTATCTCCCTCCCTTTCCCATCCTTGTTCCCCCCTCTCCTTATTCTGCACATTGCATAGGGGTCACCTTTGCTATGGGCCACTTTAACTCATGTTCCATTACCTCCAGATATTCCTACCCAGGCAATTACCTGTGAGCCCTATCTTTAGTGGACAGATACTTGGTTAGGGCTGGTCACATGGGGTTCGCTACCTCCCCGGTTGGAAGGGTCTGCCTTGCCATTTGGCTCCCTTGACCAACAGGTTGTAGTCATTGTTTGGCACTATGTGTTTGTAACTGAACTCAGAGGTCCGTAATAGGCCTCCTGCCCTTCAATTTGTGACTATGTTTGCATCTCTTGTGTAATGTTGATTTTATTTGATGTTAGTTCACAGGTGCACAATTTTCAGCTTATGGTATGACAAAAGCCTAACCCCCATTTCCAATTGGTGGCCCACCGCTCCCTCCCCCCCTTTTTTTTCTGCCTTATACCCCCTTTTTTTTCTTTCTTTTTAGGTAGCTCCACTTTAGCAATCATTTCTGCAGCCTTGTGTTCAGCGGCAGAGGCTCCCCTTCTGTCACGTCCCATGTTTAGGATGTGGTTCACTCAGAGAGTGTATCGTATACACAAACTTTTCTTTTCTTCTCTCTACACCTTTCTGCTTTCTATAGCCCTTCTTTTTCCTTCCCTCCCCTTAAGTCCTGCAGGCTGGGCTTCCTACCAATAGGGCTGCCCCCCTTGATCCCGCACCCCCTGGACGCTGGTCACACTAGCATGCCACCTGTTCTCCATCATGACTAACGCACCTCTGAAGATTTATTCCCAAAATATACATGGATTCAACTCCCCTAGCAAAAGGTCAAAGGTCTGTTTGCTTGCAGGAGACCAGATTCTCCCCCTCACCTCGGTTTCTCTCCACAAATTATCCTACTTTCTATCTGGCTTCGGCCTCTGAGAAACACAGTGGGGTGTTGATCACCTTCCACTGCATCTTGGTATTCTCTTAATGTCAATGGTTCCAAAAAGTGTCTGATCTGACCACTGCAATGTCGCAGTCCTGCTAAAAATTGCAGATCGCCACCATTACTAGTAAAAAATAAATAATAAAAATGCCATAAATATATCCCCTATTTTGTAGATGCTATAACTTTTGCGCAAACCAGTAAATATATGCTTATTGCAATTTTGTTTACCAAAGATATGTAGAAGAATGCATATTGGCCTAAACTGATGAAGAACTTTGATTTTTTTAATTTTTTTGGATATTTATTATGGCAAAAACTAAAAAATATTGTTTTTTTTTTCAAAATTGTCACTTATTTGTTCATAGCACAAAAAATAAAAATGGCAAAGGTGATCAAATACCACCAAAAGAAAGCTCTATTTGTGGGAAAAAAAGGACATAAACTGAGCTGCCCTAAACCTGTCCTTGTGCCATACTCACACAGGTACTCATTGACAGTCCTCTGCTGCATGTGCAGCCACTGTATCATTGCCAAAGATGAGTTCCACCTAGTGGGCATGTCACAAATCAGGTGGTTTATGGACAGGTGCAAGTCCCGTTGAATTTCAGCCAACCGAACAATGGTTGTGTATGACCCCCTGAAATGGCTACAGACTCTTCTGGCCTGCCTTAGAAAATTTTGCAACCCTGAGTACCTGTTTAATAAATACTGCACCATTAAATTGAAGATATGTGCCAGGTATGGCACATGTGTCAACTTTCCCTGTCGAATGACAGACAGAAGGTTAGTGCCTTTATTGCACACCACCATTCCTGGCTCAGGCTGCCATGGCATGAACCACCTCTGAGCCTGCCCCTGCACAACTAAAAGAATCTCTGCTCTGGTGCCGCTCATGTCCCCTAGACAGACCAGCTGAAGCACTGTATGGCATTTTTTAGCTTGACTTGTTGAATAGCCCCTTGAACGTTTAGGGGGTACTAGTGGTTCATAGGACAACTCACACTATACTCACACTACACTATACTCACACACTATACTTACACTATACTAACACTACACTAACATTCTACACTCTACAAAAAATGTCGGGGGTCGCAAACAAACTGAAAAATTCTGAAAAATACTGAGAAGAAACATCAATTGCAGCCTCGCTGTGCCATCAATTGCAGCCACTGTGCCTATCAAATGCAGCCCATGTGTCCATCAAATGCAGCCAGTGCACCCAACAAATGCAGCCAGTGTGCCTATTAAATGCTACCAGTGTGCCATCAATTGCAGCCAGTGTTCCCATCAAATGCAGCCAGTGTGCCCATCAAATGCAAGGGAACAGTGCATCGCTAAAACCAAAAAACTCAAAAAATTAACTAATGATAATATTGTGCAAAAATGCAAAATAAATTATATTAATGTGTGCATAAGCACCATAACAGTGTCTGTGCAAAATACGCAATGTGCAAATAGTGTGCTATTTAGACAACATGTACATAGATGACTATTTGTGAACACATTATATTCTGAAATTAAACAATGCAAGTATCAAAAGTGCATCTACAAAGTTGAAGTACATAAACAAGTAAAGTGCAAAATTATTGGGCTGAAAGGTCCGTTATAAAATCCATATAGGTAAAGATGAATATATGCCCCACAATAACACCGTGAATAGATGGAATCTGTCACCAAAATGTGATGAGGCTTACCAGATATAGTGGACGCAGACAGACATATGCCCGCTGAGTCAAATCAAACTGGGGGTATAATACCCAAGTAGATTCAATCTGATGTCACCCTGAGTGCAATCCTCCACCATCCAAACTCAATGCTTACCAGATATAGTGGACTGACGTACGCCAGCTGGGTCACAACAGGCAGGGGTGTATTACATAAAACAGTCATTTATCCAGCCACAGACGTGTTGATATTCAATCAGGGGAAAAAAACTCTTCCATCCACTCCAAACAGTCCAGCGTTTAAAAGGAGAAAAAACTCCACATAGTGTAAAAATGTACCAACTGGTTGTTTTTTTTTTGTTTAACAACTTTTTTTATTGAAAAGTAAGTAAAATAAGGAGGAACAATTGTACACCTTTCAACCAATGATAGCGTACATGTACAACAACATTTTCACAGTACATTATGGTATAATAGATTAGATTAACCTCCACATGGTAACAAAGAAAGGGAACAAATGGGAGAGGGGGAAACAAAGAGTGAGGAGAGAAAGAAAAGGGAAAGGAAGTAGGAAAAGAGGGGGAGATGGGTACGAGTGTCAACTTCAAAGGTACCTTTCAATTGTTATGGTTATATAGGAGAAAGAGAAAAAGAAAAACCCATTGGAAACGTATATAGCTATTAAGGTACTCCCTTACCCTTATTAGTGTCTGATAAACTATAATACCAGGTGGGGAAGTGGGGAGAAGACAATTTGACATGTGTAGTATGGGTGAGGTGAGTTTCCTGAATAAAGGCAATTGAGCAGGAGAGCCGTTTCAGCTCACAGGTAACCATGTGACGCTTCGCCGCATGATTAAGACCCCGAACATTACATGATGAGCCATCGGAGGGACAGGGGTGGACCGATCAGACTATATGTACACCCAAGTCGACACTTATACAGAAAAAGAAAAAAGTAAAGGGAAAGGGGGAAGAATAGAAAGAAACGAAGAAACACACGTAATAGCAGTAGTCTGAAAAATAGCGTACTCCAAAACGAAAAGCTCAGATTGGGATATTGCATGTTATTACAATGGTCCCACGGGGGAGAGCAGGTCGGGACTGCCAAGCCATCCGCAGTCGGCGGCTTTGGCTGGGAAAAGAGTGGGCAGCCCAGATCTGCCAACCCCACTAGGAGGGGGGCAGAGGCCATCGAAGTCGGAGACATCCGTCAGTAAAGGGGACGGAGGTCTCCGTCAGTGAGTGGCCTAATAAATTCTATATATATAACAAAGGGCAGCAAACCTCCACAACCAAACAAAAAAAACTGTAAAAAACAACAAAAAATAGGGTATAGAACAATGAATATAACCTGAGTATAAGTCCGGTAGCTGTTTGCACCCCCCGCAGGCGTAATACGCCCGGGGATACATTCAACAGATACCCTAGGTCTATTGAGTACAGGGATGTAACCGGTGTGTTCAAGGAGTAAGGAAAAATTGCGAACGAGCATCTGTTCCTGTAGATGTGGAGGGAAACAGAGAGGGGAGTGCAATCATGAAGCTCTCACCCAAGTCTCTTTGCGGAGGAGCCAGGGGTCGTTGGTCTCTTTCTTTTAGATGGTGTTTTTTGCCACTTGAGATCTGCTAGCGAGATAAATATCGGGAGGGAGTCTTGCCATTCAGGTAGATCCACCGGAGGAATCTTGAGATCTTGTAGGAATGTCAGGAGCTCTTCCGGAAAACGAAGAGTAGCTGACCGGCCGTTCTTGGTAGCTATGAGGCAGGCCGGGAACCCCCAGCGATAAGTTGCACCTTGTGTTCTCAGTTGGTCCAGGAGGGGACTGAGAGAGCGGTGACGGTCTAATGTGACCTTGGATAGATCTGGAAAGATATTGATGGAAGCCCCATCAAAATCTATGTTTGGGGTGCCGCGTAGTTTGAGCATCAGGGTGTTTTTGTCTTCATAATAATGCAGGCGGCAGATAACATCACTGGGGAGGTCTGGGGACAGGTTGCGCGGTCTAAGAGCATGGTGAACCCTGTCAAATCTCAGCTCATCGGTGACATTCCTGCTCAGGACGGTGTTCAGGATTCCTCGGATGGTAGGTTCCAGATCCGCATCTTTGGTGGCCTCCGGGAGACCTCTGATACGTACATTGTTTCTTCGGTTCCGGTTCTCTGAACCCTCCAACTTGTACAAGGTAGCTCTGTTCGCCAGTGCTAGTTGTAGTACAGTGTCTTGTAGTTCTTTAATAGCTTCCTCTTGAGCATCTTGGCGTTTCTCTGTCTCCTCTACCCTTGTGAAGAGATGCGACATGTCCGTTCTAACTGCAGATATTTCTTTTTAATGGCCTTTTCTAGGTTGTGAAACATCATGGCTATTTCTTTTTTTAAGCCGTGGACTAATGAAGATATCCCTGATCTGTTCGGTGAGATTGGATCGTCTAGTAAGTCCGAACCGAACGAAGAAGCCGGAAAAGCCTCCTGAATGGAAGAAGCCTGGGGGCGGAAGGAGATCTACTCGAGCGTGAGGCTCCCTTCTGGGAGTGAGGCCCAGACGGGCTAAGCTTTTCTGCCGCTAGTTATCGCTGGATCAAGCCCGAAGTGGCTAATTTTGCAGCCGAGCCTTTCCCCAGTCCTCTCCTAGAGGTAGAGCGGGAGGAGGATGTCTTGGAAGGCATTGCTGTCGGTTTTTTGCCGCTGGTCTGACGGAGCTCTCCTTAGCTGCGACTGATTGGCGCCATGCGTAAACCACGCCCCAACTGGTTGTTTATTGAGATAAAAATAACTCACATATCCGGATATAAAAACTATTCAAACGGCAAATTTTATTATATCTTTTCATGTGACAACACTGAAGAAATTACACTTTGCTACAATGTAAAGTAGTGAGTGTACAACTTGTACAACAGTGTACATTTGATGTTCCCTCAAAATAACTCAACAAACAGCCATCAATGTCTAAATCGCTGGCAACAAAAGTGAGTACATTTCTAAGTGAAATTGTCCAAATTGGGCCCAAAATTTCAATATTTTGTGCGACTACCATTATTTTCCAGCACTGCCTTAACCCTCTTGGGCATGGAGTTCACCAGAGCTTCACAGGTTGCCACTGGAATACTCCTCTACTCCTCCATGACAAAATCACGGAGCTGGTGGATGTTAGAGACCTTGCGCTCCTCCGCCTTCCATTTGATGCACCACAGATGATCAATAGAGTTTAGGTCTGGAGACATGCTTGGCCAGTCCATCACCTTTACCCTCAGCTTCTTTAGGAAGGCATTGGTCATCTTGGAGGTGTGTTTGGGGCCATTATCATGTTGGAATACTGCCCTGCAGCCCAGTCTCTGAAGGGAGGGGATCATGTTCTGCTTCAGTATGTCACAGTACATGTTGGCATTCATGGTTCCCTCAATGAACTTTAGCTCCCCAGTGTGGGCAGTACTCATGCAGCCTCAGACCATGACACTCCTACCACCATGCTTGATGGTAGACAAGACACACTTGACTTTGTACTCCTCACCTGGTAGCCGCCACACACGCTTGACACCATCTGAACCAAATACGTTTATCTTGGTCTCATCAGACCACAGGACATGGTCTCAGTAATCCATGTCCTCAGTCTGGTTGTCTTCAGCAAACTGTTTGTGGACTTTCTTGTGCATCGTCTTTAGAAGAGGCTTCCTTCTGGGGTGACAGTGATGCAGATCAGTTTGATGCAGTGTGCGGCGTATGGTCTGAGCACTGACAGGCTGACCCCCCACCCCTTCAACCTCTGCAGCAATGCTGGCAGCACTCATACGTCTATTTCCGAAAGACAACCTCTGGATACAACACTGAGCATGTGCACTCAACGTCTTTGGTTGACCATGACGAGGCCTGTTCTGAGTGGAACCTGTCCTGCTAAACTGCTCAATGGTCTTGGCAACTGTGCTGCAGCTCAGTTTCAGGGTCTTGGAAATCTTGTTATAGCCTAGGCCATCTTCACGTAGAGCAACAATTCTTTTTTTCAGATCCTCAGAGCATTCTTTGCCATGAGGTGCCATGTTGAAATTCCAGTGAAGAGTATGTGAGAGCGATAACACCAAATTTAACACAGCTGGTTCCCATTCACACCTGAGACCTAACGAGTCACATGACACCGAGGAGGAAAAAACGGTATTGGTGTAAATATTTGGAAAATATATGTACATATCTGGCACATATTTATATGGGTCCACACATATATTTACATAAACTCTGTGATCATAGAATAAAAATAACAATAAATGTTGATATTAATAGCATAAACCGTAAGGTAAAAAATGAATAAATAAATAAAATAAAAATGAAAAAATAAATAAAGTAAATAAAAAGTGAGGAATTATTAAAAATATTATTAATATTAAAAATGTACAACATTATATTGTTTTATTCCAAATGTAAGAAATCAGGCCTTATTAATGAAGGAGTTAATGTCCCACTCCACGCTCATACCGAATGGGGAGTAGGACTGCAACTTATATATCCAGTAGGTCTTGTGTCTCGAGACCCCTCTGGTATATGCCCCTCCCCTCTATTGATAATAAGAAATTCAGGGGCTCTTGGATCCCTGTTATGATATTGGCGATAGTGTTTTGGCATGGTGTGGTCCATGTTGCCTTTTTTAATTTTAGCAATATGCTCATTTACTCTAACTGAGAATTAATGTATAGTTATGGGTCACACTGTCTATATGGTATTGCGATGTGTTTGCTGTTATTTGAATAGTTTTTTATATCCGGATATGTGAGTTATTTTTATCTCAATAAACAACCAGTTTGTAAGTTTTTACACTATGTGGAGTTTTTTCTCCTTTTAAACGCTGGACTTTTTGGAGTGGATGGAAGAGTTTTTTTCCCCTGATTGAATATCCTCGCGTGTGTGGCTGGACGAATAACTGTTTGGTGTAATACACCCCCTGTCTGTTGTGCCCCAGCTGGCATACGTCAGTCTGTGTCCACTGTCTCTCGTAAGCATTGAGTTTGGGTGGTGGAGGATTGCACTCAGTGTGATATCAGATTGAATCTACTTGGCTATTATATCCCCAGTGTGATTTGACTCAGCAGGCATATGTCCGTTTGCGTCCAATATATCTGGTAAGGCTCTTCACATTTTGGTGATGGATTCCATCTATTCACAGATCTATTCACGGTGTTATTGTGGGACATATATTCATCTTTACCTATATGGACTTTATCATGGACCTTTCAGCCCAATAATTTTGCACTTTACTTGTTTATGTACTTCAACTTTGTAGATGCACTTTCGATCCTTGCAGTGTTCAATTTCACAATATAATGTGTTCACATATAGTCATGTATGTACACATTGTCTAAATAGCACACTGTTTGAACATTGCGTATTTTGCACAGACACTGTTATGATGCCTATGCACATATTAATATCATTTATTTGGCATTTTTGCACAATATTATCATTGGTTAATTTTTTTAGTATTTTGGTTTTAGCGCTGCACTGTTCCCTTACGTTTCATTCTCAATCTTGTCCATTGTAGTGCTGGCAGCTATAACTACACGATTTGTGCAGTGTCATTTTGTTTTCCAAAAAGATTTTATTGAAAATATTTTTTAAAACGTTGCGTACATATAACACTGGTTATACAATAAAATATTTATACTGCTCAGTTATCAAGTTTCACAGTTATACATCGTATAACATAGCAGGTGGCAGATGTAACATGGAGAGATAACAACTTCCCTACTGAGGTATACAGCCACCATGGCTTTGACTTTGAAGTATCCCATCTCTCATACCTAAGTCTGTGCTTTTCCATGAGTGACTGAACCAAGAGATATGGATATAAAGACATTATTACCTAGGTGGTTCTCATAATCCTGTAGGTTGGGGTGAGGAGATCCGGCTCACGCCTATCGACTCCTCTCCCAACAACTCCTGCACAACAGACATGTTTTTCTTTTTTTATTATTGGGGGGGTAGGAGAAATGATAGGGAGGTAGTATGTGGGGAAAAGTTAGTGGGAGGGAGAAAGAGTGTCAGAAAAGGTGGCGATGGGGAGAAGGAAGGTCAGGACCCTCCCACTGTCCTCTCCAGTCTGTAGGAATTCTACTCTGTAATTTCTTGGGTTACATATGTTTAGACTGAGTTTTAATTAGGAATGTTCACATATGGAATTGGTGCTTGCAGTCAGTTACTCTCTTGTAGTAACTCTTGGAATGCTAGGGAAGTCTTAAAGTTCAACCAGGCCTCCAAGGTGGCTGAATAGCAGGATATTTTATCCATAGTAGTATAGATCAATTCTTCCATTGTTTCTATTCTGGTGATACGGGCAGTCCATTCTTTCATAGAAGGGAGGCTTTTGGCTCTCCAATGTGCAGGTAGACACAACCTTGCAGCATTAATCATGTGCAATGAAATTGATTTGTGATATTTTGTCCTCCTAATATTATTTAAATGTAACAGATATTGTGCTTCAATGGAAGTTTGGAGATCGCTACCGTGGTATCATGTACTTTTTGCCAGAAGGGTTGGATCCTGGGGCAGGCCCTCCATATGTGTATGAAAGTACCTTCCTCATCCTCACATCTCCAGCACTGGTCAGAGACCGAGGGGATGAATTTGTGGAGCAGGTCTGGGGTTTTGTAACATTTGGTCCTAACCGTATACCCATTTTCCTGGGTGTGGACGTTAAGCGAACCCTTGTGTATATATGATTAAATTCGTTCCTATCTTGTCTCGGCTATTTCCCTCCCTAAAGTGGATTCCCAATATGACTGTTCTGCTTGTAGTACATTTTGTGTGCCTTCAAACAGAGAGGCATATAACATGGAAATTACATGACTTTGTGGGGATGAACTAGAGCACAATTCAAAAACTGTTAGGGTTTTAGTGAAACCCTCTTTTTACTCTGGGTGATCCAGAAAGCGTTTCAATTGGGTATAACTCCAAAATGGGAAGTTCTTGTTTTTGGACCATTCTGCTAAGAGCCTGTTTCAGGAATTTGTCTTCCCAAAAAAAGTGTCTAGCCTGCATCTGTTTGAGTGGCCATTCCTCAATTAAAACATTTTTGGAGAGTCCAGGTGGGAAATCTGGGTTACCTCTAACTGGGGTAATCAGGCAATTCTTAGCTGATACCGCATGTTTTTTACTTACTGCATCAAAGTTCTGGAGGGTAGCTCCTATTAAGGGGTGTGAATAAAGACAGGTTGAGATGTGTTTTTTGTGAAGCCAAGGAATATCACCCTATTCTACCTCATTCTCAAGTGATACCCAGCCCTTGCATTGTGCATGTGCTCTCCAGTCTACCACTTGGGCTAGATGCGCAGCCCAGTGGCATTGTTGCAGGTCAGGGAGCCCAATGCCCCCTTTCAATTTCAGTAACACTAGCTTCTCCCACCAAATTTGAGCTGTTTTTTTCCCCCATAAAAAGGATCTACACATTTTCCTGTAACTCATAAAAAAGGAAGGTGGAAGACTTATCGGCAGGGTTTGCATCTTGTAAAGTAAGTGTGGCAAAATAGACATCTTTAAGATGGATGCCCTCCCAAACTAGGAGATCTGTGTTATGTCCCACCGTGAAAGATCCTGCTATATGTTTTTTTAATTCAACTGGGAAGTTCCTTTCACATAATTTGGTTAGGTTCCCGGGAATTTGGATACCCAGATAGGTTATGGCTTTGGGTTCCCATTTGAAGGGGAAGTTCGTCTGACATTGTGTTACTAATTTAGAAGGGAGAGAAACGTTTAAGGCACATGACTTGGAATAGTCAATTTTTAGGTTGGAAATCATATTGAACTGCTCTAGAATCTTCATATATGGTTTGGGTAGAGATGTTAGTAGAGACAAAAGAAAGAGTACCACGTCATCCGTGAAGGCGGCTATTTTATATTCCCGACGGTGAGTATTTATGCCTCTGATGTCTGGGCAAGCTTGAAAACAGCAAAGCAGTGGTTCAAGTGTAAGTATATATAATATTGGGGACAATGGGCAACCCTGTCTCGTTCCATTATGGATGGAGAAGGCATTCGACAAGTGACCACTGACTCTCACCCTGGCTGTTGGGTTGGAGTAAAGTGAGTGGATAAATGCTTGCATTCAGGTCCCAAGACCCAAAGCCCTCAAAACTTCCTTCATGTAGTCCAAGGCCACTCAATCAAATGCCTTCTCCACATCCATTGAAAGAAAGAAACACTCCTGTCTTTGAGATGTCAGCCAATAATGAATATTCAGGACTTTTATGGTATTGTCCCTTGCTGCTCTTCCAGGGACAAAGCCCACTTGATCTAGGTTCACCCACTTCAGTAGCAAGACGCGATGTCGGTCGAGCCGGGTCCTTCCGGCTTTGGGGGATGACTACTATGTGTGCTTCTAGGATAGTCGTAGAAAAATGGAGGGTTTCGGGGTTTGAGTTAAAGGCTTTAAGAAATGCTGGCCCCAGTAAATCTGCAAAACTTTTGTAATACAATACTGTGCTGTGAACCCATCTGGGCCCGGGCATTTGCCTGGTTTAGTGGCCTTCAGGGCTTCTTCCCATTCCTCTATAGACAGGGAAGCATCCAATGTTTTGTCATCTGTCTGCAAAAGGGTTTTAGGGCTGTACAAGCTCAATAAGTCTCTGAGGAGCTTTGAGCGGGAGTCTGTTCCCAATGAACTCGGATTATCTGAATTAAGGTCATAGAGTTTGCTATAGAATCTTTGGAACCATGCTGCAATCTCCCCATTTCTGAAACATTCTTGTCCCATTCTAGCCCTCGCGTGATGCACCAAATTGGTAAGGTTGCATCGCTGTGTAGCTCTAGCCAATAGTTTTCCTGGCTTATACCCACGTTCATAGAACACTCTCTGGAGCAGAACGTGTCTTTTTTTTTGCTTTATTGAACATTTCTTCTAGCATGAGGGCTCTAGTCTCCATTAATTCTTTTTCTACTTCGACTGCTAATGAGTGTTTGCGTTGAGCCTCTAATTTTGCACCTTACTTGACAATTCCCCGATAAGAGAGACACAACAGGTACTATGGGAGACACATCAGATGTATCATTGCAGCTAAAGTATTCTGCAATTGTTTGTGTAATCATGGCTAGGTCACCTATGTCTGTCAGCAGCGAAAATCACCTGATTTTGGTCTTGGTTTTGATTTCCGGGAACCTAAGCATTATTGAGATTGGATTATGCTCCGAAAGAACCCTGCCTTCTATGGAGGATTGGTGGAGAAAGGTTAAGTCTGACTGTTTTATGAATAGATAATCTAGTCACGAGTAGCGATTATGCAGAGAGGAGAAGAAGGTGTAATCTCTACCCTGTGGGTTTAGGGTCCGCCATGTGTCGTGCAGGGTTAAGGAGGCTAATTGGATTTTCACCTGTTTTAGCACTGAGTAAGGGAATGAGGACTTACCCGAGGAGGTATCTACAAGTGGATTCAGGGCGTTTTCAGATCCCCTTGGAAAACCAGAAGGCCAGATTGAAAAGTGGTCAGTTTTAGTATGACTTTCTTCATGAAGGGAACTTGTTTTGTGTTGAGGCAATATACATTAGCTAGGGTCACAGGTCTGTTTCACCAGGTACCCTTCAAGAAGATGAACATGCCCTCTGGATCCAGTTGTCAATAAGAGTAAACTAACATCTTTTGGAAGGGAGAATCGAGATCCCCTTTGGTTTTGGAGTCAGTGCACGCTGCATGGTATACCATGGGGAAGTGTCTATCTGTCAACCATGGAACTGAGCCTTGTTTGAAATGGCTTTCTTGTAGAAAACCGATTTGAGCTTTCTGCCTATAAGCTTCCGCGAAGATGCTGCTACATTTTTCGGGGATGTTAAGTTCCTGAGCATTTAATGAGTAGATCTCGAGAAAGATAAGAGTAGAACAAGTCATATTACGTGAATTAACCCAAAAGTACGCTTAGCTCGTGCAACAATTTCCCATTGGATAGGAACATCAGAAGTGGGAGGGATGAGGCGGGAGAGGGGACAGAGGGGGTGGGAAGGGACCAGTAAGGGAGGAATAAGAAGAAAGTGGGGGAGGGAGGAGGCCCTACCTAATCTAGGATATTCCCTATGGACTGTCACTACAGGGTGGGATGGACAAGTTCCTCGATGAAATCTGATCCCGCCAAGGCGACACGTCTCCCTATGTCCCGGAGGTGGTGTTAGAGCTTGCTAGATCACCTAAATATAATAATACAACACAGATTTAGGTATAGTTAGAGAGCCGGTCAATTTCAAGGGGGGACTTGCCTCCCTGGAGCAGAGAAGAGGTTTAACTTAAAAGTGAGATGAGCCAGCTAAGCTACCCTCCACCTCTATAGTCTTGTAATACTCTGACGGGATAAGCTACTGTGCACAGGGGTGAAAAAGTCCCATTTGGTTCTGCCCCCATACGACACAGGGGCATCCCCGTTCAGACCCTTCCACCACTGGATTTCTGTTGCTAATGTGTCAAGGACAATTAATATGTAAGGGGTTTTGCATTACTCCTGCGTACTGGTCAGTATTGATGGTTTCTATCTAAAACCCTAACCCCTCTCACCCGGCTTCACCCTCTGACAAAATGTCTGGTAGGGGTAAGGGGGTGGGGGTGAGGGAGGGGGAGGGAAAGCAACTCTTCTTTCCTCTTGGCCAACATATTGCCTCGCCAACTGTTCCAGAAGGGGATTACATGCTGTATGTCACCAAGAAAACAGAATCGCCTGAATTAAGACTTAATATGGATAATCATAACAACAATATTTTAGTGCAATTTCAGATTAATAACTGTGATAAATGTAAAAAGGTGTATATTGCACTAGTGGTCAAAAACCAGAAACAAAATAAAATCCATGGCAACACTTAATTGTGAGATATGCACAAAGAGGCAAATGGTTAAAAAATTGTGTTGCACTAATTAAGCAAGGTGTAAAACTGTCAAGTAAGAAAACGTATTACATATGACAACATATGAATCGTGAATAAAAAATTAATGATTAAAGTGATAGTACCAAGTCCATTTCATAATAATGAATGAAATATGTTCATCAAGCTTTTTGGTGAAATCCGTAAAACAGCGGTAAAGATTTATTTAAAGGTTGCACTTACATCATAACAGGTCTGTAACAGCATGGTAAATAAAAAATCCACAAAGTCTAGAGGTTGCATGCCCCAGGAAGAAGTCTATTCCAGACGAAACCGGTCGAGCAACGGCTACACTCTGGTACCGCTATATAGAGCAACCTCTTTACCGCTGTTTTACAGATTTACACTATGTCCTTCCCTTTACTTTTGGGTATGCTGCACGATCTTTGATGGGGAGATATACTCAGTGTGATCCCAACGTGGCATACAGACGATTTCCAGGACTTGGGAAAAGATATATAGGAGTCTTACTCACATGCTGTTTTTGACCACCAGTAATAGGTGTGTCAATTTATAAGGCTAAGCATACATCTTGTCCGGTGGCAGTGGATACATAACACATGTCTTACTGCATGCTCACAGTGACAGCTATTTGAAAAATTTGGATGTCATATGTGTGGTTGCTGATTTTTCTCCAAAAAGCTTGATGAACTTACTTGACAGTTTTACACTTTGCTTAATTAGCACGACACAATTTTTAAACCACCAGATTAATAACCATCTGGGTTTTTAGCACATAACACATTACTTAGTGAAGATCCTTACATATGAATGCTCCTTCTGTAGGGAGTGGACACAAGGGACACAATAATAATAATAAATATCCAGGGGTCAAAGTCTGCTACACTAGGCCAGCAAACTCTTGAGACGCTGGATATTTCCTAGAGTAGGACTTGAATCTTATTGCTTCATCAAATTAAACGAAAACACAAATTTGTTAGAAAAACTAGTAAAACCAGCAAAACCCAAATACCCAGAAAACCTGGGAAAGTTATAAAAAAGTGCAAAAAGTAGGCATAACCTGATCTCGCCTTTTAAGGCCTAGGTTTCTCTTTTGAACTTTAAAACTTGAACAGTTACCGCTCTGGGTTCAAAAAACTACAATGTTAGGATCCTAGCCATAAGCCATGGAATTCTAAGTCCCCAGAGTACCTCCCGCTGTAGATTGATAGAAAGCCCTCTTGATCAGATCCTCTGTGAAAGCCCCCTGTACAGTGCACACTTGGTGACAGCGTTTAAAGGAGTAGGCATGAAGAGCAGACATAGTCCCCAGATATTTGAACTTCTGTCGGGTGCTGGCTCGATAAATGTTGTTGACCCCCAGAAGAAAAAAGAGAATCAGAGAGGTGCATCAAGTCAGCAGACCCTTTAGATTTAGGTGAGGAGGCAGATGCCATTTAAAGTGAAGGTCTTAATTTCGGTGCTTGTAGCCTACCCGTGGGGTAGTTTGTGGTGAGAGAGGGGATTTAAGTGGACCTAGTTTGCAGTCTTGTTCATCATCCCAGAGATAAAGCCAACTGAACCTGTGCCCCTGGGCAATTACCAGATCATAACTACCACTGTACCCCTTGGAAGCGAGACAGCAACCCCTGGTAGCCTTCCCCCACCAGGTCATTCTAAGGTGGGTCCCCTTACCCTTTTACCTCCAGCCCCTTCTTTTAGTTACCTTCATCCTTAAGCAATTTTGTCCTTCTCTGTGTCTTCTGCAGGGAGGCCAACTGAGCTTTTCACACACCTATGTTTTCAGTGTTGCATAGCGGTTGAAAGCTTCCCTGCAAAAGGATCTCTGGGAACAGTCTATTTAGCAGGTTCGGAAAATGATTTAAGAGTGGTATTCTGTTTTGTGTCTCACCGAAGATGGAGAAAGCCTTGGGTCTTCATTAGTCTCCATATCTCCACGGAATTTGCGGAGTGAATTTGACGAGGGTCTGCGACGTCTCTGCCTGTGTCTCTGTTGATGTGGCGAGCCTTCCAGGGTTGTTGCGATCCATGGTTCTGGATGGAGAAAGGAGCTGTACCACTCGGGAATGTCAACCCATGGAATCTCAATGATGTCGCAGAAAGTTTGCAGGTTTGCCGGTGTTCGCAGTATCACTGTACGATTCCCTGTCATTGCTTGTAAAGCGAATGGGAATTTCCATTTGTAGGTTATACGTCTCTCTCTGAGTAGTTGGAGAAGAGGATGTAGTTCCCTCCTATGTTGCAGGGTGATGGAGGAGAGGTCCTGGAATAGATATGTGTGTGCTCCTTCATGCATCACGTTTTCCTTATTGCAGGCTGCCCTTAGTATGTCTTCTTTCTGTGTAAAGCTCACCAGACAACATACAATGTCCCTGGGTGGTTTGTTATCTCTTCCCCTGGGTCTCAGGGCTCAGTGGCATTCTTCCATTTCTACTGGGGCATCCAACAGTCTGCCCAGAACTATGTTAAATATGGCCCAGACTGCAGTTTGTAGTTGTGGGCCCTCGATCGCTTCTGGAACTCCCCTGACTCTAAAGTTGCATCTCCTGCCCCTGTTGTTGAGGTCTTCCAGGTGACAATGCATCTCAATCAGGTGTTGTGTGTGAGATCTGGAGACTTGATGGACTTGCTGTAAGGCGGCACCATGTGTCATGGCTGCTGATTCCACATGTTACAGCCGGGATGTCACCACACTGAGGTCTGTATTAAGGTCTGATATGGCAGCTGACAAGTTATTTTTTATGTCTGTGGCCACTAGCTGCAAGTCTGCTAGGCTTAGGAATGGGGCTTGTTGTGGTACCTGTTTGCTGGCTGCCACCACGCGAATGCTCCCTTGCACCGAAGCAAGTCGCCATACTACAGTTAGCAGCTTGAGATGAGGCCTGTATGCCCTGTTGCTGTGTATGAAACATTGCCGGGATATTTAGGCTCAGCTGGGTAGAGGGATCTCCTTGGGAGCGGTTGACTGATGAGCTGTGGCTAGTCATCCCCACTGTATAGTTATGTGAGGTTTCCCGCTGATTACAGGCAAAAGAAGAGGCGATGGAAGCCGGAGCTCTCGTTTTAGGCGGCCAACTCTTTTCCCAGCCAAACCACGCCCCTTCGCAGTATTCTTTTTTTTTTCCAATAGAATTTATTGAAAAATGAGAGAAAGAATAAAGGGTTACAGACAGTGTGTTCAATATAATCATGAGATTACATCAAATTACACTAAACTTTGTGAGTACACAACATTGAATGGTACATAGATGATAAGATAAACTTATTAACCACAATAAATTTAGAAAGGGTAATATCCCTCTTGCAATCAAAGTAATGTCAATCAAGAGGTTGTGGATAGTTAAGCAAGGGACAACAAAAAGGGTAGAAGGGGAGGGAGGAAGCTGCATGTGGAGAGGGGGGTGTAGGGGTTTTATTAATGCAGACCCTGATATTGATTCTGGGCTTGGGTTTGAATTCTGTGTCTTTTTGTTCGGAAAAGGAGGGTATCTATTGAGGAGACTTGTGTGTCTAGAGGGAACTAATATGAGTGCCATGAGAATAAACAATTGAAAGGTACGACTTTCTCTAGGATAACTGGATGAACCTGGAGGGAGCTTATTGTATCTAGGATTTGATAAGGTGGCACCCCTGCAGTAATTAACTGTTACAATAGAGCAGAAAAGCAACCTTCTTCCAGAAGTGGAGCTCATAAGTGGATCCCCCATTATAGATCTGGAGCAGACTATCCAAGTTTTATTCCCTGGGAGGTAGAGATTGTCCGAAAGTTCCTGTAGAAGAGATATGGCATTTTGCCAAATGATTCCTTCCCCTCTTGGAAGAGGGTGTTGGCTATAAAGGGGGTCCACTTTTTGTAAAAGGCAGATCTGGATGGTGGATGTGTTAGATCTATCAGGATCCTCTCTCTACAGAGTAAAAGCAAGAGTTTGTGTTGTGAGGATTGTTTGGCAGGGTGTACCCAGTTTTTGTAAGATGATTTTGCGTGCTACTAGAAGTGTAGTTAGGATCCACATTGAGTCTGGCGGTAGAGTTTCCTTTGCGTTGAAGACTGGGAATGTCCTGTCCCAAAACCCAAAGATCAGGAGAAGTGGGTCTTTGGGTATTTGAATGCTGGTAATGTCCCGCACATATTTGATGATGTTATCCCAATAGGCGGCTATCCGAGGACATAGCCAGAAACGATGTGCCAAAGAGGGATATTGTTGGGAGCAGAGTGGGCACTGGGAAGTTTGGGGATTTTTCTTATCTTTGATAAAAGGTATGAAGACCCTGTGCAGGATCTTTAGTTGTGTTTCTCCCCAGGTTTCACTAGGGGTGAGATGGAGGACTTGATTGTATCCTTTCAGTATTTTCTCTGAAAGGTCCTCAATTGGAAAGTCTTTATGCCAGCTGGTTCCTGGGGATAGGGTCTATGTTGATGACCTTTTTGAGCATAGTAGCAGTGGACTGTAGATGTCTGATAGGGAGTAGGACCCCTTGGCCAACAGTTTGTCAATAAAGGAGATTTCAAAGCGTTTGCTGGCATCTTTGGTTGCGGCAGTCAAAAAGCTAAGACATTGCGAGTAGTGAAAAAGATGTGACTTCGGTAGGAAGAACGTTTTACAAAGGTCGTTAAAGGGTAGGGGTTGTCCAATTGTTTGATCACAGAGGAGGGCAAACGTGTCCAGGCCTCGAGTGGTCCAGAAGAAGATTATGTTTTAGTTCCGGTTCCAATGTGTGTAGTTTGGAATGCAGTAAGGCCTGTAGGGCATATGGGTGGGCCATTTTTGATTCCAGATCATGGTTTGAATATTTGGAACCCTGTGTGATCCAGTCTATGCGTAATAAAAAGGACAGGTTATAAAGTCTGACATTGGGGAAGTTAGCTCCTCCTTCGCCCCTAGGGAGATATAGAGTCTTAAGAGATATTCTAGGCCTCCTGCACTGCCAAATACATTTTTTGAAGCTTCGATTGAGATTTGAAACATCTTTGTGTTTTAATAATAGAGGGAGCATTTGGAGTGGATAGAGCAGTTTGGCAAAGGTGGCCATTTTAAGTAGATGGCATCTCCCCTGGAGCAATAGGGGCAGGTTCATCCAATTATTTAATTCCCTAATGATCCTTTCAAATAATGGGGGGTAGTTCAATCTGTATAAGGATTCTGGTGTTCTGCCTATTTTTATACCTAGATATGGTATATATTACGTAGCCAATATAAAGGGGGAATTTTTCAACCAGGAAGGTGATTTGGGAGCTTCTAGGAGGAGGACTGCGCTTTTTGCCGAAGTTGATTCTTAATCCCGCATATTTTTTAAGGAGTCAAATACGTCTTTGATGGTGCCCATGTCTTTGGCCGGGTTGGACGTGAAGATTAGAAAGTTCTTCATCACCCACTGGGTTGCCATACAGGGGGCAATTTGTAGGAGATACCTGGAGAGAGGTTCAATGGCCAGATTGAGCAGTAGAGGAGAGAGCGGGCATCCTTGTTTGGTTCCTTTGTATAACCTAAATTCTGGGCTGAGCTGGCCAGCGATGGCTAATCTGGCAGAGGGGGCTGAGTACATTTGGGAGATGTAATGAATAAAAGGGCCTTGAAAATTTAGTTTGGAAAGGACAAGGGAAAGCCACGAGAAATTGACATTGTCAAAGGCCTTTTCTGCATCCAGAGTGATGATTGCCAATTCTTCCTTGGGGTTTCTTTTGGCCTTGTCTAGTGCCACCATCACTTTGCGGATGTTTAAGGATGCCGTCTGGCCTTTGACAAAGCCCGATTGAGCAGGATGGATCAGGGATGGGATAATTTCTGCTAACCTAGATGCCACTATCTTGGATATAATTTTCGCATCCATGTTTAGAAGGGAAATGGGTCTGTAGGACCCAGGCTCCAAAGGGTCTTTACCTTTTTTTTCTAAAAGTTTAATGATGGCTTGATTGCTGGTTGGGGGGTAGTCCCCTCCCGACCAAAACGTGTTATACATATTCAGGAGAGGTGAACATATGACACCTTGGAGAATCTTATAAAATTCCCCGGTGAAGCCGTAAGGGCCCGGGCCTTGGCTGGGGGTAAATAATGGATGGTGTTTTCTAGTTCCTCTTTAGTGATAGGGGTGTTTAGGTGGTTTAGTTGGGTCGTGGAAATGATGGGTAGATCCAAGGCTGCCAGGAAGTCATTTGCTAGAGTGGCGTCAAAAGGATCAGGGGAGTAGAGGGATTTATTGAAGTCTAGCATGATCTGAGTTAATTGATGAGTTTGGATGATTCCGGTCTTGTCTCATAGGGCTTTGATGTGTGTGGGATGGTAGGAGTCCTTACAAAGTTTGGAGAGTAGCCTGCCTTATTTATTTCCGAACCTATAGAGGGTAGCATCTGTGTGTGCCCTTTTAGAAAGCTTGAGTGAGTCCATCCAGTGTTCAAATTCCTTTTTGGCTTCCTGCCATTTATCCCTGTTGTCCCACGAGTTATTGTCTGCCATAGCGCATTGTGCTAGTAATAGTTTAGAACTTGCTTGTTTATATTGGGCCAGCAAATGTTTCTTATATGAGGCAGTATAAGATATAACCTTGCCCCTAAGATAGGCCTTTCCCCGACGATCGAAGCCATGACGATATCTGACCATCACCCAATCACAGTATCCATTACATTACCCGACAAGCTCTCATTCTCCCCGATTTGGAGAATGGATAACAAGCTCCTGACGAACACAACACATGTAAAAGAGATCACGGATACGCTCAGATAGTACTTCCAGGACAACAACACACCAGACACATCACCCATGACCCAATGGGCCGCACACAAATGTGTGATCAGGGGCAAGATGATCTCCATTACAGCAAGACTCAATAAGGAAAAACGAAAAAGACTCAAGGGACTGTATGCCAAAATGAAAAAACTCGAAATGATTCATAAACGCACAGTTGCTGTACAATCACACCAGGAACTCTTGCGGGCTCGATCAGAACTGCAGGAGGAACTAGGACGCACTACTAGGAAAAACGACATGTTAGCACAAAAACTTTTTTACGAGCAGGGCAACAAATGCGGACACTTATTGGCAAATGCACTCAGAGCAAGGAGAGCTTGCCACAGGGTACATAAATTAATTCGCCCTACCGGGGAATCCTTAACCCATAATGAGAGCATAGCGACAGAATTCAGGAAGTTTTATGCTGACCTTTACAATTTGACACAGACAAAGTCTAGGGAACCCCACGAACTAAACAGAAGGGAACACATGACAGCATTCCTCAGGAAATACTGCCCCAATCCAATCACCCCGGAGACAGCTGCAAAACTAGATTGCCCCATTACAACTGACGAATGACCCAGGCTCTCAAACACACTAAACTGGGCAAAAGCCCAGGCCCCGATGGCCTCCCTGTGGCCTATTATAAATCTTTCAATGACATACTTTGCCACCCGTTCTTACGGGCTTTTAACTCAATTACAACCGCAAATCCCATAGATCCATCCATGCTGGAGGCCCACATAACAGTCTTGCCAAAAGGAGAAAGAGACCCAACCCAAATCACAAATTACAGACCAATATCACTGCTCAATGCAGACCTAAAGCTATATTCCAAGATAATAGCGAATAGATTACTGACGGTGCTGCCCCTACTTGTCTCCCCAGACCAAGTTGGTTTTGTCCCTGGGCGAGAGGCAAGGGATAACACCATTAAGGCCATTAACATCCACCACCTGATCACAAAGACGCAACAGAAGGTTTTCTTCCTGTCCTTAGACGCGGAGAAAGCCTTCGATAGGGTGGCCTGGGATTACTTCCAAGCAGTCATAGACAGGCTGGGCTTTGGCCCACGATTGTCGGGGCTAATTGCAGCTTTATATAGGAACCCCACGGCGAGAATAAGAGTGAACGGCACCCTATCGGAGGCTTTCACAATCCGCAATGGAACCAGACAGGGATGCCCTCTATCCCCCATCCTCTATGTGCTATCCCTAGAACCGCTATTATGCAGCATAAGGGAGAACAGGGATATCGCCGGAATACGAACCAGGTCTGGAGAATACAAGCTCGCCGCCTTCGCAGATGACATTTTACTCTTTCTCACTAAACCCCTTACTACCGTTCCTAACCTACTACGAGAGTTCAAACAATTCCATAGCTTGTCAAATCTGAAGATTAACTTCACAAAGTCCTTTGCACTCAACATCTCTTTACCTCCAGCTACGGTTTCCCTATGCCGGCAGAACTTTCCGTTTGTTTGGCAGAGTGAATCAATCAAATATTTAGGCATCCAATTACCGACAGATATCTCCCAACTGTACACCCGCAACTACATTCCGCTACTGAACCAACTTGCTTTAGACATGAAGAACTGGGACAAGCCCACCTTCTCGTGGTTTGGGAGAGCCGCGATTCTGAAAATGAATGCCCTCCCAAGATTATTGCACATTCTACAAACAATACCTATACAGGTCCCCCCACCCCCACTTTTCTCAAATCCTACAGAACCCTATGCACAAAGTTCCTATGGAAAAATGGGAAAGCCAGGATTAATTATGCTCAGCTTACCTTACCCAAACAAAAGGGAGGCATAGGCCTTCCCGATATAGCCAATTATTACAAAGCGGCACATCTGTCCAGAATATAGAAAAATGGTGTAGCGCTGATAAAAAGTCCATTCAATATTAGATCATAATGTTGTTTCTTTAGCATCAAAGGGAGTTTCAGCCCTGATATATACACATTCCTGAAGCCAGAGTTGGTGATAGAAAGTAAAGAGACCGCCACCGTCACCGCACACACGGACTCTTACCCCCTTAGGTGGACCCTTATTACAGGGGTCTTTAAGCGCACGCGTCAAAGGGTTAATGTATCTTTCATCAAACCGCTATCTCCTCCTGCTCCGCTCTCAGCAATGCATGTAACCAAAGAAACAATCCATAGTGCAGTTTGCATAGACACAAGGATTTATTTAAACATAAAATTTTGCACTCACATGTCCTTAGACAGAAATGCGCCTTTAAAATTGGTAGTAGTAAGCGTCCAGCACTTTCCACATCCTAGATGGCTGTCAGTTCCTCGTTCACTGTTCCGTCCGTTCGTGAAGCCCCTCCCCTACCGGTTTCGTCACACATTGACGTCGTCAGGGGGCGTGGTTACGGACGGACGGAGCGGGGGACTGCTGCAGTTACACACTGCTTTGGCCATCCCCTCCCCGAAGTG
>BLSH010302903.1:601481-644450 GCA_018402905.1 Glandirana rugosa | reverse complement strand
GACAAAAGAGTTTCATGAAAATAATTGGTGAACTGGAGACCTTCCAAAATGGGGGAAGTAATGGTCCTTTAAAAACGAGAAGTCGTGAGTCAGTACGTTGTGACATGTGTTTAATTTAAATCTATTAAAAACAATTGTCTATATCTATATAAAACCAACATAAATTAGTGGTGACCCAAAAAATAAGAAACGATATACTTTTTTATGTAAAAATATTCTTTGTACAAAAAAATTCAAGGACAATATTTTTAAACGTTTGTTTAATAGACAGAAACATTTAAAATAACAAATTCCAAAAATAACTTCAAAAGTTCTTCCATGTCCTTTATAATCTACTAATCTTACCTAGCAAATCCTTGTACTCCTTTATCTATCTGCAAAGTTGAACCTAATATTTCCTGTACCTTCTTGAAAACTTCAATAAAAACCTTAAACAATAAAATTTACAAAGACAGATAATTTGTTTGCAAATTTTTATAACAGGAACTTAAAAAAACATGTTTCTTATAAAAATGTATTTTTTCATATAGCAAAGAATAAAAAACCCAGTGGTGATTAAATACAACCAAAATATATCTATATCTGTTAACAAAAATTATCTAAATTTAATTTGTGTACAGTGTTGCATGACTGAGTGCTGAAGAGCAAAAATTTCCTGGTAATGAAGGGGGTAAAACCTTCCAGAGGTCAAGTGGTTAATAAAAGTACTTTGAGAAAACAGCAAACAGCAATTATGGGGTGTAACTCATATACTATATTTTCAGATTTTCTTGCTTATATTAAATCAGACTAGCAATGATGTTATAGTAGAAAAAACATGTGACAACAATATAGGAAACCTTATTTCACCTGAAAGTTAGTAAAATAGTTCACTGGCATTAGGAAATTGGCCAATGTTTACTTGAAGAGAGTAATGGTATTCCTAAACCCCTTTCTCCTGTGATTTGTACTGCTGTACACAATTTACTTTGCCATGTAATAGCACATTACAGCAGCATTTCAAAGCATGCTAAGGTCACCTGTAAGACATACTCCTGAGGACTGCTTTTACTGACCTGGTAAAAATCATGGCATATTAATAAAAATAGACCTGCTTCAAAGATGCAGGTCAGACTGGCTGCAGAATTGCTCTAGGGAACTGTTTATAGCATATACACACATCTATATATCAAGTTTTGAAATTCTTGGTACAACATATTATATTTTGTTCTGTTATTTTCTTATAGGCGTGCCCTTTGTTTCATATCAGACCACTTGTCAGTTTTGACTAGTTTTACCAGCAAATTCCATATGTCCTATAATCCTTGTGTGATTACCAATTACAGTTAGCTGCCCTCTATATTATGTAATCTTTGCTATTCTGTTAACCTTTGTTTTTCTTTAATGTTTTGCACACTGCATTTTTTGTCTTTTCTGTTATTTTCTTTTTGTTATCATTTGTGCGATAATAACAAAGGCTGCTGAACTTGCTATACTAAGCGTCTGAATTCTAAAGTTAATTTTATCATAAATGTGCTTTTTATGTCTGAAATATAAGGCTGTATATGCTGTTTGGGGGTCCTAGAAAAACATGAGTATTATTGATTGCTTTTCTGTTAAAAGATAAGGACTCAAATAAAGTGGAAGCTATATTTTTTTGCTAACAATGTATTTTCATCTTTATTGCCATATATAATGGTATCAAGCATACAAGAAATTACCTGTACATTTTTAACTTATACATATGATGAAATATGATAAGTAGAAAGTGGTCATGCTTTGCTTATCTTTTCTTACTACTAAGTGAAATCAGCTATACGCAAAGGAGTCAACATCTCCTATCTTCCTCAGCAGTGTACTACCTAATATGATTAATGTTCCTAGTAGCAAATGTACCTATTGAGGGAAAAAAGGACAAATAAAACCATTGGCTTTTTATAAGGCCTGAAATAAAAAAAAAGACTCACTGCAGATTTCCTCCGTAACTTCTGCCATCTGGCATCTTTAATGTTATGTACCCTTCTATTTCCACCTAGTTTACATATACAGTGTGATGTATGTGTAGCCCAGTCTGCAGCACTTTTAGGAAACAGATTCTGTGTCTGGCAACAGAGGAGACTTTTACATTGCACAGATACAGGAGGAAATGTATTACACACCATAGAACAGCCGATGTTAAGCTGCCCTCCATCCACTAGGGGGCACACTGGGGATGTGGATACTCTGGGGAAAAGTGTGGAGAATTGTGGAAGGTGTAGCTTCTACAGACTGAGTTGGCTTTAGATTTTAAGAGAAGACTTCAGTTTCCAGAGGCCCTGTGGTGGAGAGGAGGAGGAGTGTTTTAAGTATCCTGGACTGGGGAGAGGAAGAAGGGATGCAGAGGATGATTGAGCCTACTAACTATTTGGAGAGCCAGACTCTGAGGACACTGACCAGGGGCTACTTTTCCCAGTAAGCAGAAGGAGATTCCCCGCTAACACAGAGCTGATCCGAGGCCACTGGCCAAACCCTGTATTATACCTTGATAAAATAGGGATGGAGGTGTCTAGAAATACCAGTGCCTGCATCTATTCCTAGCTCTTACTGTTTAACATTGCAGTACATTTCTCCTATTGTTTACTAATTACAATATATTTCTTCTTTTGTTTAACTTATTGCAATATACTTCTTGCTATTACTTAATCAATTGCTGTGCTATTCCTAGTCTTTGTACCTTGAGTCTTTGGGGTGTATATACAGCTATCTGTAATGAACCTTCCCCACCCAGTCAAGTGTGACAGAGTGAGTGATCCTATTTGTAGAGTCATGGGCAAGGGTACAGGGGACTCAACACATCAAATGGATCTTTCAGAGAAAAGCTTTTCATATGTTTCAAATTGCAAACAGACAAGAGGAGTGCCATCCATATGCCATCAGCATGCTTCATACTACTTCAGTGCCTGGCCATATTTTTTTTTTCTATCAAGACTGATGCTGGCGCAGTTCTAAAAATTATTATGAAAATCAAACTGTCATACATTTAAACTTGAAAACATAAAATTATATATATATTTTACTTTTTTTTATTTTACTTTACCAATCATATCTTTCTGCACACATTGATATGTTATTTAAAAAAGTGGGTATCTATTTGTTGTACATAAACACCAAAATAAGTAGCTTTTCACAAACATGGGCTTCTGCCTTATAAATTAAATAATAAACATTAAAATTATTCACACCAGTTCACACCTTTTTCTCAATCTTTTTCATTTTTCCCATTCAGCACCACAGTATAACTGGAAACAGACCTTTAACCCCTTTTCTGTATCAGCAGTACACTATATTGTCCACAATGCCTCTGATAAGCCAAAGCCACCGCCACTTCCCCAACCCAGCTATATAGAGTCTTTGGAAAAGGTCCTGTGCCCTTACCTTGGAACTAGTAGCATATTGTTACTTGAAATGTCATTTTTCTTGGTCTGTAGATGTCAACATTTATAATTGTATATATTAAATTTTATATATATATATATATATATATATATATATATATATATATATATATACTCGAGTATAAGCCATCTCAAAGATAATCCAAGGCACCTAATTTTATCACAAAAAACTGGGAAAAGTTATTGATCCGAGTATAAGCCTAGGGTGGGAAATGCAGCAGCCAGAACACAGGGACAGGGAGCCAGAACACAGGGGCAGGGAGCCAGAACACAGGGATTGTAGCCAGGACACAGGGATTTTAGCCAGGACACAGGGACTCAGCCATTACACAGAGATTGCAGCCAGAACACAGAAGAGATGATTATGGTAGATTCACAATCTACAGAGCACGCTGCTTCTAAGAGCCATTCTGTGCATGAAACTATGACCTAATTACATTGGAATGCAGAGAATGCTGAGAATGCAGAGAGAGAGAGCTGCAGATCTTCGCTGAGATCGGAGGTGGGCGGGACTGAACAGCTAACACCCACGCGTCCTGCCAACCTCCCCGACATCAAGTTGAAAATCTGACACCTCTCTCAGCATTCTCTGCATTCCAATGTAATTAGGTCACGGTTTCATGCACAGAACGGATCTTAGAAGCAGCACGCTCTGTGCAATGTGAATCTACTCATTACCCACAGACACTGACTCGAGTATAAGCCAAGGGGGGTCTTTTTCAGCACAAAAAATGTGCTGAAAAACTCGGCTTATACTCAAGTATATACGGTATATATATATATATATATATATATATAGATATATATATATATATATCTATATATATATATATATATATTGTGAGGGGGCTAGCTTGGCAGCGGGTGTGTGTGACCCCCTGGACGAGTTCACTACACAAGATTAGGCACAGCAAACAGCATTGCAGGGGAAAAAACAAAGTTGCGGTTTATTTACACTATAAACAATGGAAAAATAAAAGCAAAACAAACAGAAACATGAAAATAAATCCTTGCCAACTTGGCCACTTACTACACATGCAGTTTCCCTATCTTTTAACTAGGTGCAGCCTTGTGCTGCCCCAAGCACCCATCTCCCTGTAGAGAAAGTGTGTAGTGGAGATGGGCGTTATAGAGTGACTCCCAGACAATTGAAAATACACAAAAAGTTTAAAACGTATAAATATTTATTTCACCGTAGAAAAGACATAACACATACACAAACATTGGCGGGCTATGACAAAGCCAGCGGAAAAAAAGCAACTGTGCCTGTACAAAATTTCAGACAGGTGCATTGTGCAGAGATTGCCAACATGTTTTGCGGCCTTTAAATGGCGCTTCCTCAGGGCTTGACTTTACACCTATAGCAAGTGACAATAAACATATATAGACAATTTACATAATATATATACATAGCTCACTGTCCCTTGGAACTAACAGCATTACCAGAGAAAAAAAGGGGGGAGGGGGGATTGTAAAAGGTGGGGCAAATAAAGCAAATAAGGAAGAATATGTACCTTTATGTTCTCTCCCCCCTCCCCTTCCCCCCTTTTTTTTAACCATTTTGTCTTAGATATTTCTGGACTAGGTCTCTGTTGGCTTTTATTTAATTATCTCTTTTTTTTTGGTGGACTTGTGGTCCATTCTCTTTTAATTTTTCCCTTTTTCCTTTGTTGTGTGTACACTTTCAAATCTCCCTATTCAGTTTTTCCGTTTTGTCTTTGGCTATATGAAATACAGGGTTTGACCCTTGACTACTTTATTATTATTTTTACTGCAAGTGGATGTACCTCTGCCTCCTGGAAGCAGGTGGGCACCCTTGTGGTGTGGATTGTTGAACCGTGTGGGTTTGCAGATTAGCGGGCCAGTGTTGCATTAGGGGAGGCCTGTGGATGGGGTAGACCCCTATGTTGTGATTTATCTGACCCTGCACCGAGACTGCATGTGGTGAGCGTGTTTGGATTATCACTCTGATCTGGCTCCAATTCTGACAGTCTGTCTGTTTATTTGTGTTCTACCACATGGCTTTAACCATCATAGTTGTATAGCCAGCAGTGGAATGCATTTCCGAGTTAGCGGGCCAGTGTTGCATTAGGGGAGGCCTGTGGATGGGGTAGACCCCTATGTTGTGATTTACCTGACCCTGCACCGAGACTGCATGTGGTGAGCGTGTTTGGATTATCACTCTGATCTGGCTCCAATTCTGACAGTCTGTCTGTTTGTGTTCTACCACATGGCTTTAACCATCATAGTTGTATAGGCAGCAGTGGAATGCATTTCCGGGCTAGCGGCCATCTTGTTTTCCGGTCGGTATTGCGTCAAGTCCACCAAGCGGAACAGGATTTCTGTGGTCTTGTTTGAACCACCATACATTTTCGGCCCTTTTCCCCTGACATACCTTTTACACAGCCCTGTAAGATATACTGGGCATTGTCCACTGTTGTATTAGGATGGATTGCGTGAAGTTGTTTTGGCAATTTGTGTTAGCCAATAGAGAAAGGACCCACCCAGCACACTGCTGACAACCCCCCCCCCATGGCTCTATTTAGAGGAGATTTTTGGTATTGGGAAAATAATGTGATGTGTAGGATCCTCGGGAGACCCCGATAGGATCCATGGCGGGACAGTATGATACCCACGTTTCTTTTACGTTTCCAATTGGACCTTAAGCAGGACTCTCTGTAGTTGATACATCTGGTAAGAACTGGTAACACTATACCTGCTTTATTCATCATTGTTTTGGACCTATTTAACCTTAACCATCGGGACGTATGTGTACATCTGTACCTTATAGGCATATATATCGGTGGATAACTCTGTTACACCTTATGGATTAAAGACCTGACTCAGTTCTTCTGGGATTCCTACCCACTGATCATTACAAAGTCAGTGTTTCCAGGTTTAATGTTTCTACTTTTGTGATTACCCTGGCTAATAGGCAGTTAATGCTTACCACTTATAGCCCCATGTATTTTTGGTCTGTGTCCATATGTAGTTGTCACTACATGCCCATAAGATATATATCTCTCTAAGTACACATTTTTTAGGGATACATATAGTTTTCATGTATATGCATTATTTTAATTTATTTTGTTTCAAGTGAGGAGCGCTTATACTAGTAATCATGAGTGCTCTTCATGCTGTGCATTTTCATCTCTGACATGGTTTTTGTGGCTCGGTCTCCCAATAGTCCAGACATTTTTCGGACAACATAAAGGTACATATTCTTCCCTATTTGCTTTCCTTGCCCCACCTTTTCCAAACCCCCCTCTTCCTTTTCTTCCCTCCGGCCCCTCTTTTTTTTCCGGTAGTGCCGTTAGTTCCAAGGGACAGTGAGCTATGTATATATATTATAAATACCACTGGCAGTGAAGGGGTTAACCTGAAGAGGGTTAACTGTGTTCCCTATGGGTGTGTTCTAACTGTATGGGGGCTGGGCTGGCAGGGGGAGGGAAGTGATCACGGCTTCCATATACAGGAAGCCTGTGATCACCGCCCTTCCCCCTCTGTCCCAGCGGAGATCCATGTTTACATACACAGACCTCCATTCTTTCACTACAGAGGGGCCATCGTGGGTAGCTGGCGGCGATCCAGTCCCCCCTACCCGCTCCCTGACCCCCTCCAGAACACAGTGAGCACACGAGGGTGCCTCCGGCGGCACGCGCACGCTCACAATGCTAGTTATCGCAGCTGCCGTCAGGTGAGGGCGATTTGCAATAACAAACCACTTTGTCGCTGTCACTCTGCGGTGGGCGGGTGACAAGTGCTTAAATATCGTGCTTGGGGGGTCCCCTTAGTATGGATCTCTGGGATGTTTAGAACAGTGCCACCGCAAAATGACATTTGTAAAGAAAAAATTGTCATTTAAAATCGGTCGCGGCTGGAATGTATTGCTGGTTCCCTGCAATATAGATAAAGATCACTGAAAAACCATTGCGTTGGGGGTCCCCCGCAGTCCATACCAGACCCTTCGGGTCTGGTATGGATTTTAAGGGGAACCCCATGCTAAATTTATAAAAAATGGTGTTGAAGTCCCCCTAAAATCCATACCAGACTTGAAGGGCCTGGTACGGACTTTGCGGGGGACCCCTATCCAAAATTTCTGTTTAATTTGGCGTGGAGTTCCTCTTAAAATCTATGCCAGACCCTTATCAGAGTGTGCATGGACTGTATATATTCTACACAGTGGTGTAGTAGTTAGCACTTTCACCTGGGAGCCAATGGATCACTGGGTCAAATCCCACCCACAACGCTACCTGCCTGGAGTTTGCATGCTCTCCCTGTGTCTGCGTGGGATTCCTCCGGTTTCCTCCCACACTCCAAAGACATACAGGAAGGTAAATTAGATCCTTTTTAAATTGGCCCTAGTATATGTATGAATGTGAGTTAGGTACATCGATTGTAAGCTCCTTGAGGGTAGGGACTGATGTGAATGTACAATATATGTGTAAAGCAACAGCGCTATATAAGTACCTGAAATAAATACACTGAATGCAGTGTATTATATATACCATACTGTACATATATATTTGTATGCCACTGCCTAACCTTTTGCTATCTCCGCAAATGTTTTCACTATATTCGGCCGCTGTGTAAGTGGCCTTATATAGTGTGGGCGTGGACTGAGACCCGCTGAGCAATGATTGGCCAAAGGCACCCTTCCTTTGGCCAATCATGGCTCTCACAGCAGAGCATGCTGTGATTGGCCAAAGAACGCAGGTCATGTGCATGCTTTGGCCAATCAGCAGGCGGCATTCCCCCACAATTTCACTGCATTATGGGCCATTCAAATTTCCCACCCATAATGTTTAGGATTCGGCAAACCCCCAATGTTCGATTCGAACATACTTTTGACTCAAACCGGTTGACCATCCCTATTGAACATGGATGTACATCGCGAGACACTTTAATATAAAAGATGGGATAAAAAAAGTCATCAACATAGGTACAAGATGCTTTGGGGTGGGGGGGCGCGCAGAGCTCCCCCACCCCAAAGCACACACCCCCTCATGTTAAAGGCATGTGGCCTGGTTTGTTCCAGGAGGGGGGCAGGCCCTCACTTGTCCCCCTCATCCTGACCTCCAGGCTGCATGCTCAGAAAGGGTCTGGAGTTTGGGGGGATCCCCCACCATTTTGTGATAAAATTCATCCCTGAGCCAAAGGGCTTGGTAAGGATTAGGGGGACAATACATTATAGCCGCAAGCAAGTTGAAATTACATTTTTGATCAATGTAGGGGAGGATGTGGGAGCTATATGTGGTGTGGGTGGGGTTCATTTGGCATCACCACACTATTGCTTCCAGCCCACGTGCTCACAGCACTTCCTATTTCCAGCCACAGTATACTTCCTGCTGATGTATATCTGTAAAGACTATGCAAATATAAATGAGGAACCTGCAAATCCACTGCCGGTTCCCGCATCGCACGCGACCTCAACAGTTCACACTGCCATATACAAACTGCTAGGCATGTCAATAGAAAGCTAATGACACCACCAAATCAGTTTGCAGATCACACTGCAAACTGCAAATTCGGACAGGAATCAGATTGCATGGATGGGAACACCGATGTGATCTGATTCTGCTGCGTAATAAAAGAAGGGTCCTGTGCGAGTTTGGTCAGGATGTGATGCAAATTCAGCCATACTATCTGTACGGCTGAATTTGCATAGCACTGCAGTGCGAATCACATCCGATCTTGGACACCGCAGCAGTGTGAACCGACCCTAAGGAAGGTAATCCACTTCCCCAAAACCACCAACCCCCAAAACTAATTTAAAAAGTTACAAAAGAGAACAAGAAAAATCAATTTCATTTTATTTTGCCAACAGAAACACAAGTATGTACAAGTATGTATATATTTACTGGCATTAAAGTATTTACAGTATATCCACATTTAGCAAAAGGGTCCTGCTCATAGGAGCTTACAGTCTAAAATTGGACTAAACCTTACAGTGGACAATTTTAGTTTCACCGTCCATAACTGCACACACATTTCATAAAATGACTAAACACTCACATGACATTATTAGCTGCAAAATCACAGAAAAATAATTATCAGTCATTCTAACCCCCACACCCCAATCTGACAGCATGGTAAAATCAAGCCACTTTTTATGGTCAAAATGCACAATAATTTCAGCAAACAAACAGCTCTAGTAAAACATTTGTCATAGCAAACTATCATTCCTACCACAGCAACAAACCTGACCCGTCAGCAGGTCAAACCAACACCCTCTACTGAAGTCCCTTATATAAGCTAGCACTGGCACACGCCCAATAGAAGTACACGCCCACCAGTATCTTTCAATCTGTCTTTTATAATTTATTTCACCTGAGAGGCTGCAATACCAATACTATTTGCTGTGTTAACCCTTGGCTATGTTCATCAGATCAGTATAAGTCCAGGACAAAATTCTAAGTCAGTAGTTATCAACCCTGTCCTCAAGTACCCCCAACAGGTCATGTTTTCAGGCTATTATTTTGCACAAGTAATTTGATCAGTTTCACTGCCTTAGTAATTACCACAGCTGTTTCATCTGAGGGAAATCCTGAAAGCATGATCTGTTGGGATGCCTTGAGGACTGGAGCTGAGAAACACTGATCCAGGCAACAGTTTTCTAACCAGATTTACCTGTGCAGTGTAAACCCTACAATTTGAAATGTCCAAGTCCCTGGCTGCAATGAGCTTCCAATTTAAAGTCCCAAAATAACTTGCTTACATTACAGACTATTTGGAAAAGAGATAAATAAAATGCCAGCCTGTCTTTGGATTGTGGTGAGAAACCCAACCAGGGGTTTATTATAATCTTCAACACAAGCATTAGCATATCTGGGACGTGAACCAGCAACCTTTTGGGTGCCAGGTGACTTTGCTAGCCACTTAGCTATTGAGCAGTGAGCAACTGTCTTGTCTATCACTGTGTTGTGATCCAGCCCTAAGTCCATAGCGATGCTCAGTATCACAAGTAATATACAATAGATTGTCCTAAGTATTGGGAAATGTGTCTTTACACACACAGGAACTATAATTGCAGCCCAGGGTTCAGTATAGAGTTGGGCCACCATTTGCAGCTATAACAGCTTCAACTCTTCTGGGAATGCTGTCCATATGGTTTAGGAGTGTGTCTATGGGAATGTTTGTCCATTCTTCCAGAAGTGCATTTGTGGGGTCAGGCACTGATGTTGGATGAGAAGGCCTGGCTCACAGTCTCTGCTCTAATTCAGCCAAAATGTGTTCTATCGGGTTGAGGTCAGGACTCTGTGCAGGCCAGTCAAGTTCCTCCACACCAACCTCCCTCATCCATGTCTTTATGGCCTTTGCTTTGTGCACTAGTGCACAGTCATGTTGGAACAGGAAGGGGTCATCCCCAAACTCTTTCCACAAAGTTGGGAGCAAGAAATTGCCTAAAATGTCTTGCTGATGCCTTAAGAGTTCCCTTCACTGGAACTAAGGGGTCAAGCCCAACCCCTGAAAAACAACCCCACACCATAATCCCCTCTCCACCAAATTATTTGGACCAGTGCACAATGCAAGAGCCATAAAGACATGGATGAGTGAGTTTAGGGTAAAGGAACTTGACTGGCCTGCACAGAGTACTGACCTTAACCAGATAGGACACCTTTTGGCTTAATTAGAGCGGAGATTGTGAGCCAGGCCTTCTCACCCAACATCAGTGACTGACTTCACAAATGCACTTCTGAAAGAAGGGCCAAATACTCCCATAGACAAACATCCTAAACCTTATGGACAGCCTTCCCAGAAGAGTTGAAGCTGTTATAGTTGCAAAGGGTGAGCCAACTCAATATTGAACCCTACGGACTAAGACTGGGATGCCATTAAAGTTCATGTGGATGTAAAGGCAGGCATCCCCATTGCCTAGTTAGTATAACTAGTATATCTGCTAAGATTTGCAATGGTGGTGGAACCCTCCTACACATAAATACTATATTTAGACATGACCCTGAGTCATGTTTAATAACATAGAGAGGACAAACAACATCTCTACATGAAGTGTCATGCTTGGGAATCAAACTCAGGACGTCTCTAATGGTAGACAGAGGTGCTACATTTTTAACCCACGGGGCTTACACAGGTCAAGCCCTCCTACACATAAATACACAGATACTGCATGTCTAGGAATATATAGGACTTACATTAGTCAGGATTAATCTAAATGTAATCTGTGATTTCTGATGGTTCTTGCTGCGTGAGTATAGAATATATTAATTATTATATAATACATTATTATATAATAAAAAAAAAATATTATATTATAGTGATCCTCAGATTTTTGGTAATGACATTTTTATTTCTGATGTTGGTATACATATCACATTTTTGGGGCTCAAATTAGGATCATCTGGAAAGAATAAAAAATAAAAAAAATGAAACTAATTTAAAATTTCCATAAGCAATGGTATTGTTTGTGGTTTGTAAAGACACCTGTGTGAGTTTGGCTGAATATTTTTGTGACATGGACAGCAGCAAGTAAAAAAAAATTTACAAAACATGAAGAGATTTCACATTGTAGCATTCTTAAACACGAAATAGATTCTCAAATTTGCAACATTGTTGCCAGGGTAATTTTTTTGAGAGAAAGATACATTTCTTTTCAACGTGAAATGGATTTATTTGATAAAGTAGCAAATGTACCATTAGAATGAATGGCAGAAACTTGCACTTGGCAAAATAACTCTCCTCTTCACTCCCAAAAAAATGTGTGTAAAATAACTCTCATTTTGGTATTTACTAAACTATTCAAGGAATTACTCCATGAGAGTTATTTTGAGACTTGTTTTGTGTCTGAGCATGCTCAGTTGTGCTCAGCTGTGCTCTGTGCCTAGGAGTAAAGAGAAGGGAAATGTATCTGTTGTCAGACTTTTTAAGATATTTCATGATAGAAATCACTTTTTCACACAATTTAAAAGCAGATTATCTTTAAACAATATACCACATATTTTAGTACAATTTAGGGGATCAGATCATGCTCCAAACATTATTTCTATTTGCACAACTCCAGGTCTGCACTGGAGTAAGGAGTTGGCCGTTATCTGTGACCTGGGAGCTATAGTGAATTCCATTTTGGCCGTTATTTACCGCCAGTGCTATTGTGAATACCATTTTAGCGCTATTTACTGTGAATTGCGGCAAATTTGGCGCTATTTTGCGGCAGCGCTATAGTAAATGACCCCCTATGTGTCACTTACTAATGAACCACTGTCCCTTTAAGCCATGGCCAATATTCAGCGCAATGAAAGCCACACTCAATATTTGCCTTTTCTTCAGAGGCAAAATAGCCCAACTTATGCTCTTGCACACAGGCCTACTGTGTACAGAAAACACAGCCAAACTTACTGAAGAGGTGCAAAGGGCACAATCTTGTGTCGCTCTTGCAAGAGAGCTGTCCTCCACTCTGCTGACCCCTGTGCACTGCTCTGGTGACCACTGTCCACCACCATGAGGACCCTTGTATGCTTCCACATTGACCTGTCTTCTGCCCTATGGACCGTTCACTGCCCTGCCAACCTTTGTGTTTCACTCTGTGGACCCCTGTACACTGCCCTGTTGACCCCTGTCTTCCACCCTGTGGACCCCTGTACACTGCCCTTCTGACATGATACACTGCCCTTCTGAACCCTGTCCTCTGCCCTGATGACCTCTATCCTCCACCCCGTTGACCCTTGTACATTACCTTAACAACTTCTGACCCTATCCTCTGCCCTGTTGACCTCCCATCCTCGGCTCTCGTGACATTTTTTACTGCACTCCCAAATCAGACAAACTAGATCTGGTCCTGTTGTTCAAAGAACTTCAATGAAGTTTGGAAGCTGAATCCCAATGAAATCAATGAGAGCATAATCTGTCAAATTTAAAATGTTTGTTATCTGGAATAGAAGGTAAGGGGTGAAAAATAGCATTGGAGAGTGAGCACTGTCCTTGGGAATAGATAAATACTCATATTGAATAATTAAAAATGCCCAATTTCATTCAATAACATTCCTGGGTGTTCCCTAAACCTTACAGTGTAGAGACCCATCTCTGTTATGTGCAGAAAGTACTGCAGCAGCATTGACATTTACAAAGAGAAAAAGTGTTTAAAAATGCCACAAAAAACATTTGATTGCCAGCTGCCTCTCCAAGGGTCTGCCATGTATTTTGAGGACCTATGGAGGTGTCTGTGCTGTATTTTTCTTTGTAATTATCAATTTTCCTGTAGTATATCCAACAGCATGAATGGCAAAACTGCATAAAGTGCCTTTAGTTTGGTATAGATTTTAAAGGGGTACCTCATGCAGAAACAAATGTGCTAGGTCCCCCGGGTAACCCATACCAGAAGCTTTGGACACAACAGGAAGTTAGAGGAAATCTCCTAAAGGGGACATTAGAGGAAATATCCTAAAGGGGAATTATCTTCTTATATTGTCTCTGAAACAGGTTTTCCTATTGGAAGGGTTACCCTTATTTTTTGGTCTTGGGACAACACTAAAATTTTTAATTTTCCCTCACTTTCTTTCTAGGTGACAATGGTCACAAAAGGGAATCTCCCAATGGTGACACAGACAGCAATACAATCTTGATAAAAACTCTAATCCTCTTTGTGACAAAGAGAGCCTGAGTCCTTAAATGGATCCATCACAACCCCACCCTTTTTCATTGTTTATATAAAAGCTATCATACACATTACATATGCAATGGGTGAAGGTCTCTTCGCAAAAACACAGGTTCTCAAATTCTTTTACACCTTTTATTCAAAACTTGACAATCAACCTCTGTTGATACCCAACTTTCAATAGTGCAACGCTTTTGAAATATCTAATGGTATCTATCTAGTAGGGATGGGATGAACACCCCCCCCACCCCCACAGTTCCTTTCGCACCAGAATTCACAAACATTGCAAAAGTTCAGACACCGAACCCTAAACTATATGTGACTCGGGCTTGACAAATTAAAAATCCCCATTTTGAAGGCTTATTTGCAAGTTATTGGCCATAAAAAGGATATGAGGCCAAGGTACTGCCCTGGGCGACATGTACCAATGCAAAACAAAAACTTTGAAAAAAGGAGCAGCGATTTTAAAGATGTTTAAAGTGAAACAATAAAAATTAAAAAAATATTTAAATATAGTGCCTGGGGGATTCCCTCCCTTAGTATGCCTGTAAAGTGACACATCTGAACCGTATATAGAACCTGCTACAGCAAAATTGAAATGTATAAAGAAAAAATGACATTTACATTGATTTTCCCTGCAAGCTATCTTTATTTGAACAAGCTGGAATTTAGATGCTGGGCATGTGGGTGGCAGGGAGTGTATTTTTTGTTCGATGCAGCAGCTGGGGCAGAGGAATTTGCCAGCTATACTCTACAGCTGGTGGTGTGCTGCTGGCAGATGTGTTGCAATGACCTGTGACACCCTTTGCTATACCATCATCCCTGTCAGTGAAGGTTGTTGAGATATAGCTGGGGTAGACATGAAAGGTGAGGAGTAAGGAGGAGAATAATTGTGTCCCTTGTGTGTGGCTTTCAGGTGCTCTTGCAAATGGGCTGGTGGGAGGTTAAATGCCTTGTCAAGAATGTGGTACTCAGATGGCTGGTCTGTTTGCCACACTTGATCTGCTTACAGCTGGGATTGCAAATTGCAACAGGGCAATCACCTGCACATGTGCTAAAAAAGCCCCACACAGCTGAGCTGTGGGAAGTGGGGAGGGAGATAACAGCTCCACAATCTGATGGAATAGGTTGGCTGCTCTTTACTCTTCTATGGTGGCTGCCTCTGGAGGACATCCTGCTTCGTTAGGGTTGTACCTCCCCTTCACATTCCTCCTCTGCTCTAGCCAGCACCCAAGTTACATCAGTGACCCCATCATTACCTTCTCCTCCATCCTTATCATCCCTGGAGCCAACTTGGCAATACGCCATGGCTGGGGGAACATGACTTCCAATTTGTTCTTTATCAGTGTTTGCCCCTCTCTCTAGGCTCATTTTACTCCCTTCCTCTACCTCAAAACCAACATCCAAGTCAAGTAATGTCTTTGCATCCTCAAGAAGCAAGTGGCTGATGCTGTGCTCAAATAATTCAGCTGACCCCTCCATGCATGACGCTGGGGCTATGGCAGGAGTAGCTGTGGACAAGGATGCAGAATAAGCTGCTCTGGCAGCTGTGGTGGACTGTGCACTAGTATCAACTTGGGTCATAGAAAATGAGGAGGATGAGGATGACTTAGTAATCCAGTCCAGCACCTCCTCTGCATGCCGTGGCTGGTTAGCATGACCACTAAACAGAAACAAGCGCGCCCTGCCTGAGGATGGACCACGTCCACCCTTGCCTGTGGACACCAGACACTGCTGGCCCCCTCATAGTGGCATGGGAGTGTCTGCCTCTCCTTGTTGGCCTCCCAGAAATTAGGGGGGGGGGCTTATTACGCAAATTTAATAGAAACTGGGAAATGTGTGATTGGATGCACTTTATCGAATGAAAAGTAGTGTTTGGTACACTTTAATTCAAGGACTGATGCTGACAGAAATGTAAAAAAATACAGCAACCAAAAAAGGGGGTAAACAGCATTGTATATAGCACTAAATGTTACATAATGCTGTGTTAAACACTGCATTACACTAACACACTACACTGACACTACACTATACTCACATTATAGTGACACACTACACTATACTCACACTATACTAACACTATACTAACACTCTAACTCAGAGCCACACTAACTCGCTAGTAGCAAACTGAGCCCTGCTCTATCTATCTCCACTCCAACAACACACTGCAAAAGCTTCCTGTGGGAAGGAACCTTTTATAGTCTGTGGTGGGACTATGAACACTGAGCCATGATTGGACAAAGTTATCATCAATTTGTTCAATCAGGGCTCTGACAATGCTCTGTACCTTAATTGGCAAAGCCTTGCACCTGGCCAGTGGTCAGGTGCAAGGCTTCATCCAATTACTGGCCCTAGCATTGTGGGACATTTGGCGGGGTGTTGCACCCCGCAAATTTGGGTGTTTGCCGAACGGGTGATCAGGCAATGTCTGGGTCAAACTGTTGCTCGGCCCGACCATTCGCCAAATTCTACTAACTAGACTGTCAGCTAAAGACCTTCCTTTTAAAATACCACTCCTACCTTAACACCAACCTTGTGGTTTATTGTATGAGGCCTCCCTCATATATGGAGAACCACCACCCACATAATGCTTAGTGTTTAGTGCTCAATACTGGACTCTTCTTTATCACATGCTGTATGGCTATAGATTTTGCTCAATGCTGCCTTTTAGGCCAAGCGTTGGTGTCACCCTTAGTGTTGTATGAATTCTCTTTTAAATAAAAAGTAATTCTAATCCTTTCCCATGCTATCCAAAACTAAAAAAAAAGGTTTGTCTATAGATACACCTTGGACACATTTTGTAAAATATTTACTTTGTGAATGTTTCATCCTTTATACAAACCTAGCAAATAACACTTGTAATGTAATATGTGAGTAATGTCATTTTCTATTTGTTGACTTTTGCCAGGTTAATGTAACATTCCATAACATTCAATCTTAAGAGAAAAATATATGCATAAGAACATTTGACCTGAAGAGTTAAAGGATAAGTTCACCTTTGTAAAAAAATAAAAAAAATAAATGCACATATTTTTGCAGTGAAAAAAGTGTGCATTTATTATTTTTTACTAGGAACCTGCAAAGGATTGCACCCGCAATTAGCAGATGGCAGGTGCCATGCAGGACTCTTGCAGACTGTCTGTGTAAGCTGTTTGCTCATACCTTGTACAAGCAGGCAGTTACACCCTGAAAGGAGGAAGCAATGAACTACCTAGAGCTCTCAACAGCACCCTGGTAGTTCATTGAAAATTACAAGTCGACAGCCACTGTTGGTATTTGTAGTTAATTCATTCCCAGAACTCTGTGAATGAGTGATGTGGCTGAGTGGGTGGAGCCAACACAGCCTCACTTTTTTTTAAATTGTGAAAGAGAATTTGGGAAGAAGATCCCTGACTCATTGTCACTAAAGGTGGTGGGTTGGGGAAAGGCTGCAGCAGTGGGAACATGTTACATGTCCCACTCTAAAAATGGGTGAAACATGTGACATGTTCCAAAAGGTGAATGTATCCATTAAAACGGTATTAAACCCAAAAGCAAACATTTATCATATTGAAGCTTATCAATTTTTAGGTGTCATGGTTGTGCTAATTTTATTTTTAGGCTTTCTTTCTTTTATTTTCATCTGTTGATCTTGCCGTTAAGTCTGCTGTTTTTCAACAGAATAAGCTCTCCTGTCTTTGTAACTAATATCATGCAGTTTTATACATGTTATTAAAGCAAGAATCCCCAAAAAAGTTGTTTCTCTCTCTCTCTCTCTCTCTCTCTCCCTCTCTCTCTCGACATTTTCTAAATAATATCACCCATAACAAACAAATGTGCAGACTCTGGTTCAAAATAGCAACACAGAAAGGATGTTGAATGAGAAAAGAACAGGAAGCTTGCAACTTGCCTCTTCCCATTAACCTCTGCTGACTGGAATTGCATTATGTCTCTTTATTGCATACCAACCACAGTACATTGTTCAGTGTTTGAAAACATTTATCTTGTTTGGAAGAAGTATAGCACATTAAAGTAACATAGAAAATCCAACTCTAAAACTGCCACTACACTTAACCTATATTGGAATTTAATTGGCCAGGATACTAATTCTCTATGTACCATTATATCATTATATCATTACTTCCTGGAACAGTCAAATGTGAGACGTCAGTAAAATGTTGGTCAGTTATTGTCAATTTGGCAATATTTTTAGTAGACCTACAGAACATTTTCATGATTTATGTAATATATATACCGTAGATGTTTTATAAATAATCTGTAGATTACACATGCAGTACATGGTGCAATTTTGTTCAAGTTGTCTGAGCCTTTGCTTATTAAGCAGTAGGAACATTTCCAGTTATTGATGTTACTTTCAACTGTAGTGAATTTGGAAGTTGTATTTTGCAGCTTAGTCCGCTTTCACCTTTTCATTAAATTGAATACTGTAAGGCAGTTAAAAAAATATGAAAATAATTCATTTTGTCTCTTTTCCCCCTATATGTTTAGAGTCTGACAAGTTATCCCTTATGCCATTTGAGAAATATTCAGATTTTTCTATGGAAAACTGCAAACACATCCATAGACATTGAAAGATACCGGGTCCCTACCAAAATCAAACTAATGGTAATGAATATGCGCATGTAAGGTGTGTGAAACATGTCTACTATTCAGCACTTTGTTGTCCTGTAACCTTGGGATGTCCAAATAAAGGATTTTTTTATTGCAGGTCGCGGTGTGCAGCCTTTTCTTCTTATCTAATGAGAATTTTAAAGGTACCACGCCAAAAAGTTTAAATTCAAAGTTTTATTTGTACATACAATAAAGCATTAAAACAATTAAAACAGAGAACACTCTAGCACATAGGTGTTGATTATGAAAAACTGAAGTTAACAGATTGCCAGTTACAAATAGACATAGATTCTAGCACACCCATAGACAACCGTTGATTAGCATGAACAACTTCAACTCTCTACTGTTCACTTCTTAAAATATTTTATCAAGGATACAATTTCAGAAGCCTCTTCAAGGTAGATCAGTCTAACTATATATGTGGACTTTTTGATTTTACATTTTGATTTTGCCTCCCCCATTAATTCCTTAGCCAAGAGATGCAGTTAACTGGACTTTAAAGGTACTATGCCTTTAAACCACAACATTCAATAACAGTTATTATTTTTAATACACTTTACTTACATACAGGTATCATTTAAGGGGAATGAAATGCCGCTGTAATATGTTGGGAAAATGCCGTGGAGCTTACATGCACCAGAGCATTAGATAATAATGCTGACACTAGAAGTGTGGAAGAGTCTGTTGCCCATTAGCATGGGACTAAAATGCTGAGGGTCATATTTTAGGGTGCCATTTTTTTAACACTTGCCCAAAACGAAAGAACATACTAACTGGTATTGACATATCAGAGTCCCCTGGTATTTATGTCCCTTGATGCACAGAGAAATCAGACATATGGTAAATGTAAATGTAAACTTTAAACTTAATTACTGTATCTTAATTTGATTTCGTTTTGAACTTGTTTTCTAAAAAAATGACTCATCACTGGTCACCATATATCTTATAATTTTGTAGTAATGACTAAAAATTCTATAGTTCTATAACATATCTTCATAATAAGCTCCTTTATCTACCTTACTGTACTGCAAAAATGAATTATGAAGATGTTTATTTAAAAGGGAAATCTTTTTCCAGCCATATGAAATTTATAAAATGTGAACAATTAGTATGTTAGCAGAAACCCCAGGGAATATCTATTATAATATGATTCACTTGTGCTTATTATAAATGTTACTGTGCTTTTTGTTTGCTTTTGGCAAGAATGTCCTTTCTAAAGCTAATCTCCTAAAAGGACATTTTTCTTTAACAGATACTTCCATCCTTTGTACAATATACCTCAAATAGAAGAATTGATTGCATATAAATCATTAACACCCAGTTAGTGGACAAACTTACTATACCTCATCAACATTCAATGGCCCTCAAATATTTCCTGTGTGTTGCATTATCACACAGGCAGTAATGCCCGTTGTGTCACATGGTAAAGTGCATTGTACAAAGGATGCCAATTCAGTATGGATGGATGCCACTGCACAGAAACAGACCAAAAAATTAACAATACAGCACAACATAATGCACAGCAATGTTTTACTTTATGTTGTGCTGTGCTGCAACACAAGTTCATCTAAGCTGTGTTGCCTTAGTATTATCCATTCCAACATGCTAATGCACATAACATGCACTGCAGTAATGTTGGCGCAATGCACATGATTGCAAACGTGTGTTTTGGTCGTCAGTTTTTAACATCAGTCTTACCTGATAGCAGGTGTGCCATGTGTGGACCGAACTTCATCTTTCTGTTCTACACTGTTCAACTGCCTTGGAAAGGCCTCTTTGTGTGCCTCAATTAATCACTTGCTTACCGGGCACTTAAACCCCCTTCCTGCCCAGACCATTTTTCAACTTTCAGCAATTCAGCAATGCTGTACCCAAATGAAATTTTTATCATTTTTTTCACACAAATAGAACTTTCTTTTAGTGGTATGTAATCACTGCTGTTTTTTTTATTTTTTGCAAAGAAAGACCGAAAAATTTGAAAAAAAGTTTCATAGTTTGTTATAAAATTTTGAAAACAGGTAATTTTCTCCTTCATTGATGTGCGCTGATGAGGCAGCACTGATGGGTACTGAAGGGCACTGATAGGCTGCACTAATAGGAACTGATAGACGGCACTGGTAAGGCGGTATTGATGGGCACTGATAGGTGGCACTGGTAGGCACTGATGAGGTGGCACTAGTGGGCACTGATGGGTGGCACTGAAGGGCACTGATGGGTGGCGCTGAAGGGCACTGAAATGTGGCGCTGATAGGAGGCACTGATAGGTGGCGCTGATGGGCACTGATGGGTGGCACTGATGGGCACTGATAGGCACCAGTAGTTTACACTGATAGGCAGCACTGATAGGTGGCCCTGATGATGAGGCACTGATGGGCACTGGTTGGCAGCACTGATGGGCACTGATAGGTGGTACTGGTGGGCATTCATAAGTAGCACTGGTGGGCACTGTTAGGCGGCACTGATATGCACCTGTAGGTGGCACTGGTGGGCACTGACAGGTGGCACTGGAGGGCACTGCATAGCAGCAGTGCCTCTCCCTGTTCGGGACTGATGCCGATTACCGATCTTCTGTTTACATCACGTTATTAGCTGTCATTGGCCGACAGCTGATCACATGGTAAGGGGCCAGAATCTGCCCCTTACTCCGATCTGTGATCAGCAGAGTCTCATTGATTCAGTGATCACAGAGCGATCCCCGCAGCTCATGCACGGGGGGATGTCTATTGACGCCCTCCCGGCAACTAAGGCCCACGCTGTAGCCATCACATGGCTGTAGCGCGGGCGGGAAGGGGTTAAAAAACATTTCCAAACCATGGTGGAAAGAAAGACTATCTATATTTGTTTATATATCTATGAAAAAATGCTGTGTTATAGTAATAAGCAATAAAAAGTCTCATGAATAAAATATTAGAGTCTATAAAGCATTCCAATTGGACTCCTCTTGGAAAGGGATTATTCAACAGATATAAACGTCCATAAGACTGAACATATATTCTTCATAGGTAAACTGTAAACAGAGTGACATCAACGTTCATAAACCCTGTCACCAAAGTAAATAGGTACTCTTACCAGATGGAGCTGGTATTGAGGTTTTAAACACCAAATATACACCTCATGTTTTTATCCACAGTGAATGAGAAGATGGGTACCCTTACCCTAAATAAGAAAGTGGAAAGCCCATATGCTGTTTGGATAGAACTCCTCCTCGTCACCGGATTCTCCGATGGAATGACCACTTAAACTCAGATGGGAAGTGACACCACCAAGGATATGATGAGAAATAAAAAGTTACACATAGCGTAAATCTGTTTAAAACAGAGGCTAATTTATTTAAGCTATTGCACTTACATTTGATATCCAAAATGACAGGAAAAACATGAAGATGCTGTGTACACAGGTGGGCACAGTAATCTGGAGCGGACACTCACTCACCCAGGAGTGAGTTTAAGTGGTCATTCCATCTGAGAACCCGGTGACGAGGAGGGGTTCTATCCAAACAGCATATGGGCTTTCCACTTTCTTATTTAGGGTAAGGGTACCCATCTTCTCATTTACTGTGGATGAAAACACGAGGTGTATATTTGGTATTTAAAGCCGCAATACCAGCTCCATTTGGTAAGAGTACCTATTTACTTTAGATAAGATGAGAAGATAAAGGGTTAATGATTATAAATCAATAGTCCATACAGAAGATCCCACACTTTAGTGATTAGTGATAGTCCATGCAATACGAGGAATGTTTGACCATCAGCTGCTGCATGGGGATGACACTATCTCCTTCCAGGATCCACCACCATCCACCATGTGTCAATTAAGTGTGTACGGACAAAGGGTAATCTCTTACCAAATGGATGTGCTGGGCACTCTCATGCTCAGCTCAAACGCCTTTTGTGCTCTCCTGTGCACCGTAATCAATGTGTGGCCTATATAGTTTTATGTGTGCTGTTGAAAAAGAAATACAGTGACTTTTATAGAGTATATTAACATTGCATAGTTATTTTGCGGTGTTCTGTAAATTTAGCCTTCTATACGAAAAAGCCCCAAGAGCCACAGAGAAAAGAAATCTCTGTGTTGCTAAGTTCCAAATAAAGCATTTTTAGATTTCATTTTAATAGAACTCTATTTTTCAATAGGTATAAAGAAAGCCAGGGTTAGCAATGCCTGTTAACATTGTCACATTTGTTAAGCATTGTAGGCCAGAAACCTTTTATTAAGAGTATGAACATATTTTTAAACTTGCATCTAGAATGGTCTAAGCATTCAAAGAAAACAAACGGAGACATTTTAAATGAATTTTTACGCACTCACCATGGGAACAAATATAGATAGGGATTATAAGAAAAAAGTTGTGCTCCCTTAAACAGAAAAATGTGAATCCAAGTGAGCTGCTGGCATAACAATCTCAACAAAAATTGTGTGTAAATATATATGAAAAAATGCCACGCTATAGTAATAAACAATAAACAATCTCATGAATAAAATATTAGAGTCTATAAAGCATTCCAATTGGACTCCTCTTGGAAAGGGATTATTCAACAGAAATAAACGTCCATAAGGCTGAACATATATTCTTCATAGGTAATCTGTAAACAGAGTGACATCAATGTGCATAAACCCGTCACCAAAGTAAATAGGTATATTCACCAAGGTCTAAAGTATACGCCCTCACTAGATTAACATCCAACCTTCACCTGCGCCAATGTAACTCATTAATAGAGGAAGCTGCTACTTAGAAATAAATGAATAATATACCAAACAATAATCCTCACAAAGAGTAGTAGCGCTCTTATTCAAATGCAAGATAAAAAGATAAGATGAGAAGATAAAGGGTTAGTGATAGTCAATGCAATACGAGGAATGTTTGACCATCAGCTGCTGCATAGGGATGACACTATCTCCTACCAGGATCCACCACCATCCACCACGTGTCAATTAAGTGTGCACGGACCCCCAAAGGGTAAACTCTTACCAAATGGACGTGCTGGGCACTCTCATGCTCAGCTCAAACGCCTTTTGTGCTCTCCTGTGCACCGTACCACTCAGATGCAGGTCCCCAGCCACGGATCCTCTTATTAAACATAAGGCTCCAAATAGGGAATCCTGCTCACACTGTCAGTGTCCTCTGCCTGGTGCACAGTGCTCAGTGTACAATGAGGAGGAGATCTGAGTGTCTGTATTTCATTAGTTGGACTAAAGATTTATGAGGCGGATGGATATTTGGGGTTACTACTAGAGATAAAGAATTTTCCTGGGTTAGGATGAGTTCACTGAATCCATTGTAAAGTCTGACTTAAAATGAACCCCAATAAAGTCTATGATGGAAGAATCTTGAATATCAATTCTGACTATTTTAAATGCTAATAGCCAAGGGATTGTCAAACAAAGGGCATGCGGCACAGGTTACTGCCATGAGGCAAATGTACCAATGCAAACAAATAATACAGCTACAATAAGTCTTCTATATATGCAAACTCAGGGACAACAGAGGAAAAATGCCAACCCTTTTAATGACATTCTTGGGATTGGGAGATGCCGTATAATAATCCTTAAAGAGGAGTTTCACCCACCCCTTTAAAAATTAAAAGTCAGAAGCTACACATACTGTAACTGCTGACCTTTAACATTAGGACACTTACCTGTCCTGAAGTCCAGCGATGTCGGCAGCTCAGCCAATGTTTACATTGACTGGTCGGGTGCTGCTGCCACCATTGCTGGTAAGGGAACCCAGCAGTATAGCCTTTCAGCTTCACGACCGGGTCCCTACTGCGCTCTCTCACTGGCCTGGCAGAAGGGGAGGGAGGAGGAGGGGGGCCGAGCTGCTGATGTACTTCACCATGGCCCGGTCTCCTGGAAGTGGGGGCAGGGTACCTGTAAAAAAACAGGTACCCGTTCCCCTCTCCCCTCTGAAAGGTACCAAATGTGGCACGAGAGGGGGAGAGAAATCCAATAAGCAGAAGTTCTACTTTTGGGTGGAACCCTGCTTTTAGAACATTGTCTGCTACAATGCTTTCTGAAATCACATGATACCCTTACATTATTGCTTGGCTTAAATACAACAGCAGAAGCCCAATTTGATTCATTTCAATTAATTTTTAACTGTCCAGTGGAACAATAGTCTATTAGTATAATTTGTGAGCTTTTTTTGTCAATACCACACTGCATTGTCATAAAAGTTTAAATGTGAAAAACACTTCAAAATCACAACTTTACACTTCATGGACCCCTTCCCATCTTTGTAAACCCAATTATTCCCAAAATACTTCAAATATAGATTTTCAGTATATGTTTAGTACTGATTGAATAGTATCAAGTCCTTGAACAGTCAGAAAATAGAAAATCTCTGCAGTGAAAGAGCTCTACAGTTTTTTTTTTACTGTATCTGTTGCCAAAGGCACTGATAAGTCTTCAGCCTCAATGTCTGACATATCAGCCATGACAAATGAACCAGCTGTTTGGGTACTGCATGCATGAGGAAACACATGACTAAGCACCAAAGAGTTCAGTGAGAGCATCACCTCAATTAGACAAGTGGGCAGTAAAAGGCACTCACTCCTTGAGGTTGCATAGCAGATGCTTTCTTTTGCAGTGTTGCTAATATGTCCTTTTCCTAGACTTTTTCAAGTGTGAATAGCAGCCACTTTTGGGCATGCTAATGCATCTTTCTGATCCTCCTTCTGCAACCCCTCCCATGTAATTTAGTGGAAATTCCATGGCTTTTTTTCTTCTTAAGAATGCATAACAGGGCATTTTTGGCTTGTTAACCACTTGAGCCCCGGAAGGATGTACCCACTTCCTGACCATGCCATTTTTTGTGAAACAGCACTGAGTCACTTTAATTGACAATTGCAAGGTCGTGCGACGTTGTACCCAAACAAAATTCATGTTCTTTTTTTCCCACATATAGAGCTTTCTTTTGGTGGCATTTGATCACCTCTGCGGTTTTTATTTTTGTGCTATAAACAAAAAAGTGCGACAATTTTGCAAAAAAACACTTATTTTTACTTTTTGCTATAATAAATATCCAAAAAAAAATAAAAAAAACAACAAATTTATTCATCACTTTAGGCCAATATGTATTCTTCTACATTTTGTTGGTAAAACAAATTGCAATAAGCTTATATTGATTGGTTTGTGCAAAAGGTTTTAGCGTCTACAAATAGGGGATAGATTTATGGTATTTTTATTATTATTTTTTTACTAGTAATGACGGCGATCTGCGATTTTTTGTGGTACTGTGACATCGCAGGTGACAGATCGGCCACTTTTGACACTTTTTTGGGACCATTGACATCTATACAACGATCAGAGCTAAAAATGGGCACTGATTACTGTATAAATGTCACTGGCAGGGAAAGGGTTAACACTAGGGGGCGATCAAGGGGTTAAATGTTCCATAGGGAGGTGTTTCTAACTATGGGGGGAGTGGACTGACAGAGAGTAGAGATAGATCGCTGTTCTGCATTACTTGGAACAGCAGATCTCTCACTACTTCCCTGTCAGAATGGAAGATCTGTCTGTTTACATTGACAGATCTCCGTTCCGTCTCTCTCAGGAGCTATCACGGGTAGCCGGCAGACATTGTGGCCACCGGCCACATACATTGACTCCATCGTTGTGCCACTCTTAAAGTGGCCCACGTACAATTACAGTGATTTGCGCAGCTGTGCCAACCTGCCGCAGTACAACTGGGCGGCTGGTCGGCAAGCGGTTAATGTTCCCTTTTCCCCCTACTTTTTCTTTAGGTTGCACATTTTAGCCATTTCTTGTTTCAGTTTGTCAGGGTATACTTGTGCTATAAAATTGTTCACACCAAGGTACCATGCATTTAAAAGAGAAGAGTGGAGTAACCTCTGAAAAATGAGATAGTGTCCCAACTACCCGTCCAACAAAGAAGCTACAGAGACATACTCTCCCCACCCTCCTACCCCCCCATCTTTCTCCCTTTCTCTTACTCCTCTAATCTCTCTTCTCCACATGTACTATTATAGAACAACAGCCTAGAGATGGGCACAGGGGTACTATTACCATTCCGCATGACTCTACTAGATGTTGATCTAATCACACAATGTCACATAAAACTGGCATTCCCAACTGTGTTGCTCAAATCCGCCTCAGAAAATTAATTGAATCTCTCCTCGGTCCACTTGCCCTGCTGCACAGCAAGACCCCCTAAGGGGCGCGGCAGGTCAATCGGTCGATGACCATAGGAAAAGTCCACATTCTAGAACAAAGGTTGATCAAAATAGAGTGGTACACAACCTCTGACATGCTGGAATGATAACATAACTTGTTGTTGTTGAACCTGAATTGACTAAATACATGCCTAATTTCACTGTTATCTTGTACTGCAAAATGTTTCAATAAAAAGTATTTGAAAAAAAAAAAAGAGAAGAGTGGGATTTACTAAAAAAAAAAATTATACCTACCGTAGGTGGATTCAGCATTGATTGCCTCTACACCAACAACTGAGCAATCAAAGACTGCTGAACACAAAGTTCTTGGTCTTCAGTGAGCAGATAGCCAGAGACTGTCAGTCACTGTCTCTCTGCTCTGCCCCTCCACTGGGCTGTGGAGGGGGCAGGAGTGGCTGGCTCAGGCATTCAGCAACACACTGAAAGGCTGAGCCAGCTTCCAGTCAGAAATCTGGGTGGCTCCTAACACTAAAGTCAGGATCTCTCCAGAGTCTGAACTGGTTGATTGACATCAGCAGACAACGGACTTTAGTCCCCTGCTGGCTGAATATGGGCCACAGGAGTGCAGAACCGAGTGCACTCCTGTGACCCACAGGAGAAGTAGGGTCAAAAGAGCTTTGGACCTACTTCTCCTTTAACCCCCATTATGCCAAAGCTGTAATTAAATCTATTTAAAAAAAGAAAATATGGGCTTAAAGTCATAAGCATTGGTTTTGCATAAGAAGGTAATAGATTTGTTTCTATTTTTTATAGTATACAGTATATACTGTAGCTCTACATTCTTTTTTAGTTATCATTAAAGCAAACACAGCAGGGATAGCAAAGCAATTTGGCTACTCCTTTAACTAACAAGAAAGACATAGGCTTATACACCACCTAGTCTCTATGCAAAAATAAAACAGTGTAGTCTAGAGGAGAAGGTCAGCAGAAGCAGAAGGGAAAATTCTACAGCCTGGGGGGGAAGGGCAGACAGCAATATAAATATAAACATCCTGCAGCCTTAGGTTTCTCACCTTTTCCCATTGGTCATACTTATCTGAGAGGCAGTGTGGAGAGGCTATGGAGAGCTGTTTTTTTCAACCTGTCATTGATGAATGGCACAGAAGGTAGTAAAGTGGATGGCCAACTATTGCTCCTACCAGGTGCAGAGCAGAAAACTCTCCACTGTCAACTAAAGCAAACTTCCTGGCATGCTGTTTGACACCTGGTGACACCGCCCCTTGTGACATCAGCAACCCAGCATGCACCATTCGGTGATATCACAAGGGGCGGAGCCACCAGGTGATGTTGCCAGGTGGCCCTGCCCCTTACATATAAAAGAACTGTCAAACGGCAAACCAGGCATTCAGTGGTTTGCCCTAGTGGACTGCAGAGCTTTTTTTGGGGTCCGGTGGTGCAACGGTGTCATAATTGATGATGAATCTACATCAGGGGACATTGTCTTTTTATTTTTTTATAAAGAAATTGTCAAAAACTGTCTCTGTGTTTTTATTACTTTTTGACACTTTTTTGGTGAATGGGTAGGGGTACTATGTTCCCTGGGCGTGTTCTAACTGTGAGGGGGCTGGGCTGTCAGGAGCATGAGTGACAGGGATCAGTAGATCTCTGTCATGCTGCCTGACAGCGCAGGGAACTGCCGTGTTTACATTGGCGGTTCCCCATTTTTCATCTGTGGCCAGCAATCGCTGCTCGCTGGCAGAGATCGGGTCCGCCCGAGCCATGTGCAAACTCCTGCAGAGTGCGGCGGGCATGAAAGTGCGCCGGCAGTTGTGCGCTCGAGCCAGCTAGCCGCTAATGCATGAGCCGCTGATTATAGATGGCTATTTGCGAAACAGCGCTACTCTGTAGCAGTAAATGTATGGGAGGCGGTCGGGAACCAGTTAAAAGGGGGGACAGGATCCGGGGGTCCCCATGTTAAAGGGGGCTTTCCAGATTCTGATAAGCCCCCAGCCCGCAGGCCCCCACAACCACAGCCCAGGGTTGTGGGGATGAGGCCTTTGTCCCCATCAACATGGGAACAAGGTTTTTTGGTTGCCCCAAAGCACACATCCCCCATGTTGTGGCCTGGTTTGATTCCTAAGGGGAATGCTTGTTTTTCCCCTCCCTTTCTTGACCTGCCGGGCTGCAAACTTCGATAAGACAGGTATAGATTTTGGGGGGACCCCATGCATGTTTTTTAAAACAATTTTGGCATGGAGTTCCCCTTAAAATCCATACCAGACCTGAAGGGACCCCACACCATTTTTTTAACATTTTTCTATTGTCGGTAATGGTATTATATTGCCGGCAATTTAAATGTAATTTTATGAATTTTTATTTCTTTAGAAATGTCATTTTTTTCTGCAGCATGTTCTGTACATGCTACAGATGCGCCACTTTACAGGCATACTAAGGTAACCCCCTTGGCAATATATTTAAATTAATTTTCCATTTTTATTGTTGCACTTTGAAGTGGTTGTAAAGTCACTATCTTTACTTACTAGAATCTCTTCTGTTATATCCTGTTATATCGCTCAGTGCCTTTGTTTCATAAAAATTATGCGGCGCAATACCTTATTTTGCAGCTCCGCGGTGCAGTCAGCTGATGTCCAGGGCTCTCCTGGCCCGCTCCAAGGACTACAGAGGGTGGGGTTGAGGTTCCCTTTGACATCAGGAGGAGAGCCTCAGGTGGCCACGTGACTGCTAAGCGTCGGTCTTCAATAAGGTATTGCACTGTTTCATTTTTTGTAAAACAAAGGAACTGAGCGATATAACAGGATATAACAGGGGATTCTACTAAGGACACATTGTTATTTTACATAGTATAGCAGTAGCAGGGGAGAGGCGGGTAGAAGACAGCTCACATACACAAGAGGGAGGGGGAGAGAGGACAGAGGAGAGACAGTGGATGATGGAGGCATGTAAACTGACCATGGTGTCAGGGCTCAGCAGCCATGACAAACCATGGTCAGTTTACAGAAGGGAGGGCAGAACAGGCAGGATCAGACTGGTATTTTAGATGATAGAAAGGGACAAATTACACCGAATAAGCACTGTGCTGTATAACATGCTTTAAAACACTTATTTTGGGGTTACAACCACTTTGCGCATCATTAAAATCACTGCTCCTGTAAAAATGATCTTTTAAAAAAAAAAAAAGAAAAGAAAACTGACATTGATTCATGTCCCCCAGGGCAGCACCCAGACCACCATACTCTTTTTATGGCCAAGTACTTGCACGTAAGCCTTCAAAATGGGGACTTTTGATTTGTCTTGGTAATAATGGATAAGCACAATACTCACATAGATGAGTGTTTGCTAGAAAAAAAATATTTTTTTGAGAATTTAAGCAAAATCCTAGATGAAGGAGTGGCTGTGTATATTGTATACTTTGACTTTGCAAAAGCATTTGACAATGTTTCCCAGAGACAACTAACATGTAAGTAAAGGTCTACATGATAGAAAACCAGATTTAGAGAGTAGTGATTAATGATTGCTACTCTGCATGGTCTATGGTTGTTAGCGGTTTATCCCAAGGTTCAACGTTGGAACCCTTACTATTTAACTGAATTATAAATGACTTTGAAATTAAGATTAAATATACAATTTATGCAAACTGCAATAAAGCAAGAACATTTTCTTGTATCAAAAGAGGCATAGATTCCAGAAATATAGATATAAACGTGTCCTTCTAGAAAGCATTAGTAAGACCTTATCTGGATAACTCAGTCTAGTGCAGTTGCAGATGCAAACAATGAACATCTCTTACCATACTGGAAGAGATGTAACAATATGAAACTGCAAGAGATCCTATACCTGCACAGATGGATAAGGTGCTGTAATGGGGATGCTCATTAAACAGACAAAGGTGTCATGTGTGTGAAAGAAAACAAGTATTAATTAAACCACGCTCCCACAAAAAAGTGCAGTGCGTAGAAGTGACCTATAGGGGTTATAATACCATGAAGGCAACGTAGTGTATAGCTAAATTCAAAATGAATGGAATAAATATATAAATTATATATAATTTCCAATAAAGTCAGTGTCAGAAAAAAGTCAAAAAGTGTAACTTCAATTGATATCCAATGAAGATAAAATATAAACAGTTCATTTGTGAAGATATCCCAAATTCATATGGTTCAAGGTGCAAATTCCGCTGGGCATCAGGGGTGATATCAAAACCTCCACCATCACCAGTCACACTCCCTACTCACCAGATGGCATCCCCATTACAGAGATCATACGCACCTGTAAGGAAATCCTCCAATCACAGCAATCAACTTGCATGGAACCAGGGATGGATCACCATACCTCCAGAGATCACAAGGTGATATAAAGTAAGAAGAGGAAGCTCCAATGGTGAAGAATGTCTCAATATTTTATTTAAAATTCATTAAAAACAAGTAAAATCAAAGTTCCAAAATATCAGGAAGCAGGGAACCTGAGTGCTTTCCTCCTGCGTTCTAATGAGCAGAACTGGCATTTCGGACTCCGGCCTACCCAGCGCAGAATTTCGTCAACAATGTACTGATGTCATCAGGGGTCACCAAAAGAAGAGATGTGTTTGTTTCGTAAAACATTTTCAGCCACAACATGTGAGTCCATTATTACAAGGTAAGGTACACAAACAACACAGGGATTGTAGCTAAACTAACATCTAGTAAAAAAAAGTTCAGTTGGGCACAGGAGCAAAACACCTTACACCAGCACAGATGTACCAGCATGTGGAGGCCCTGTATAGACGAGGAGGCCAGGGAAGAATAGACCTGCACCCAGGAGAGTTGGCTGTAGACTTTCTGACCTTTATGGAGCTGGGGGGCTGGGGATGATTGCAAAAGACCTTTTAAGCCAGGCCAAAAGTTCAACGAAGGAGGCTATTCCCCTGGAGGGTCCTGGGAGAGGTGTACCTATGGAGGATCTCATCTCAATGAGTATTAATGACCCCTGGGTAGAGGGAGAATCAGAGAGAGGAGAGACAGTTGCTTAAAGTGCTTTCACATGTGACTGCTGTGGACTGTCCACTAAATGTGATTGACTATGTAATATTAAGTGACTCTGAGATGAATGTCAATGTGATGTAACTGTTATGCTATTCACTGAGTGCCATCAGTAGAGTGCAGCAACTGTATTCATTTGTGGACATTCCTTCCTTGAGATATAAAGGTCAATTGCCAGGAATGTCATGTGGAGGCTTATGGCATGGATTGGAGCACAACAAAGCGGAGGTTTCAGATTCAGCAGGAGGGATATTGTTCTATAAAAGGCAAGAGCAGGGCAGGGACTTGTGCTCTTGGAGCCATTCTAGCCAATCAATCTTGGTTCCTCTATGTCTGCCATGATAGGAAGCCATTTGCTTTTTGGGCAAATGTGCAGACTCACTCCTGAGCTAGGTTGTGTGCACCTATAGACTCACACAGTTTGGCTCTGCCATGCCCCCTGCTTTCTGCTCACAGAATTTGATTGACAGCACGTACTGTTGCCTCTCTGTCCTGTGAATGTAGGGAGAGACGACTACAGAGTGGAACAGTGCTGGATCGAGTGAGGACTTGGGTAAATATTTAGGGGGGGTGATACTGCCACTGGGACATTCTTTACACTAATGCGGGGATTATTAAAGGATGCATTAAAGGATAAGTTCACCTTTTCAGGCAGAATTTCCATTTTCAGAACAAATAGAAGGGTTTTCAATGCCATTCCTGACCCAGCTATCCCAATGTGCTTTTCTCTCTCACTTATCTTATCCATAGATGTTTAAAATCTTTTCAGTTTATTTGTATAGTTTAAAAGATTTTCAGATTCCTCAGCTTTCACTTCCTGTTAAGTCATCTCCCAGAAGCCTTCACTTTCTTATTGCATCACTGAGGAGTACGAGTACCATCATTACAATACCACCTTCCACCCTCTTCCTATACAATCTGATTGTGCAATCTTGATTAGATCTTCCATCAGCTCTGCTGTTTTGATAAAATTTGAACGGATTGGTCAGGTGTTTCCTCCTGTTCCATAGTTCTCGTAAATGTAAATTAAAATTGTATAGAGATTGTAAAATCGAATTGCATAGTGTATGGTCATCTTTATACCAGTACATAGAAGGGAGTGGACGGAGACACTCAGTTGTCAGGCCACATTCACATCACCATGTAGAGAAAACTCACATTCCCACATGTGTTTGTTTTGGCTGTTTTGCAGTGTTTTCACTCTTCATGCATAGGGCAGCCGTTTTTCCATTGACACGCATAGGGCAGCCTATTGATTTCAATGAGTTGTACTCCACATGGCAAAGTAGCTCATGGGCCATTTTTGCACATTGTTTACTGCTGGAGTTGAGCTGAAACCCCCCCAGTTCATTTTGTACCAGAACTCTTGAACATCGCAAAGTCTCAAACTTGAAAAATCAAAAGTTCCAATTTTCAAAGCTTATATGCAAGTTATTGCCCATATTGCCCTATTGCAGGCAATATTTTTTTTTTGCATTCAACTGTCAGCGGGGAAGTCCGTTGATAGCTGATGTCACATCAGCTGCAAAGCTTTGGCCAGTCAGGGCTTAGAATGCACTGTGCAGCCTGCAGTACATTGTTTGGCATTCGCAAATGATGTTCACAAATTCATGTGTTTGCAGAACGGGTGAACAGGCGATGTTTGCGCCAAACTTTTGCTTGGTCTCAAACTGTTCACCCATCTCTATTTACTGCATTTGCCACCAGTTTTTTCATGTGGCAAAATGTGTGTTTGCTTCTGTGTTTGGTATGCCATTAGCAATTAATGACACTGACAGCACAACTAGGTAATTTTAGGTGTATAAATGTGGCCATACAATACATAATCTGATTGTACAATCTCTATACAATGTCCTTTAGATTTACTAAACCTATATAATAGGAGGACACACTATCTATTCAATCACTCTGTATCCAATCAGGCAGGCCCTTGCACTACATCAGGGGTCTCCAGTGGGCTGCATGAGGCCCCAGAGAGTTTAGCATGCAGCCTGAGACCATCTCAAGGGACCCTGGGGTAGCCAGGCAAATGCACGCGTGGAGAAATGCTGGGGATGCTGTCAAAACTTAGTTGATGGGTGAAGGTGTGCTAATGAGGCCAACTGGTAAACTACTTCCTGTGTCTTACTGGTTTGTCTGTCTGTGTCTGTATACCAGGGAGTCTCTGAAATGTTCTGAGAAATATAACAAGGGCCAAGGCAAGGCCTTGTTTTCAAAATCAAAGAAAGCTTGTATTTTTGTGCATCCAAGGCACATTAATCTCCCTGGCGGTATGATTATTTCAGATGTTTGTGTCTAAAAGCGGTACATTGTTTTGCATAGAAATTTGGCATTTTATATTGTAGGGCTGTAATTATTAGGAATAACTCACTTAAATCTGTCCAAACAAGAGTCTAGTGGACACCCTGGGTATGATAAAGTTTGAAACATGAAATCATAAATTATAATATAATAAATATAATATAAATAATTATCAAAAATAATACCATAATAGTAATAACATGTATTCAATAATGTAATTAAATCAAAAACACTGAAATTTGCTCATTTGCAGTATTGTCGCTGTCATCACTTTCAGTGTCTGAGGACAAATTTCCCCATAAATCAGTATCAATCAATTATGCAAATGATTCTTATTTACTATCAGTGTTTTCTAGCTGATCAAAAAACACTTTTGATGTAAAGGGACACTTTTTGGTTGCCATGGACATTCTCAAGTTTCCAGGCAGAAAGAATGGCATTTATAATATAAAAGTTCATGCAGGGCACTGAGCAAACCACTAGGGACAAAGGGGATGTGAAATGATTTCATACAGTAATGTAATCTTAGAGATTACAGTGTACTGTATGTTTACTATGTGTTTCACTCTTTGAATTTCCCATGGGTCTCCACCCCATGCGAAGCAGCGCTCAAAGGGAATGGAGCCTGGCATCACAGAGTGAATCGAGAGGAAGACAGCCTGCTGACACAGTGGGGGGACATCACTGGATCCAGGGGACAAGGTAAGTAATGCTGCCTGGATCCAGTGATGCAATCGCGAGTGTGGCTCTGGGTTACTGCACTTGGTACAGAAAATTCACCCCAAGCCACAATTGGGAATACTGCCAGGGGGGGTTAATGGTATATTGATACATAGGGGAGCTGGATTTTAGAAAAAAAAAGTGTCTTGGCTTTAGATTTACTTTAAGTGACCAGTTTTTACAGAGGATAATGGGGAGCTAGATCATAAAATAAGACATTTTATAGAGCTGAGTGCCAAACACTTTTTGAGACCCAGCCATTTTCGCATGCACATCAATATTTTTTTTTTTTAAAACATTATTTACACATTTACATTTTCTCTCATTTTCATGTATTTATTTATTTTTGTTTTTTTTCCTAATTAGGCCACCAATACTCTGGTCAAGCAAACAAGGATAGGGATGGTAAAGTCGTAACTAAAATGCTTTCAAGACAGTGCGCATGCGCGGGATTACGAGCAGGACACACTAGCTCGGAGCTCCGTGCCGTTCGGACCGAGAGAGAGCTCCACAGCTGCCACACAGCGATCCCATAAATTGCTCAAGAAGGAGGTAAACAGGCAGCTAGTGTTCCCTGCACAGAGGCCAACTTGAGTCTATTGTGGATGTACATTCTGCAGTCAAAAACTTTATAAAAGTAGGGTTTGTATCCATACAGATCTGGGTAGCCCCCCCTAGGACGCAGCAGGTTCCCAATGGGGCATCGGGGGGTACCACTCACTATCCATTACAGGGGATCTCCCAATGACATGCATAGCAGGGTTAAATGTTCAATACAAAGCCCAGTTATTTGTTCTTTGTTCAAAACAGGGCCTCAGATCTGCTCTTGGGTCAACTCTAGTTACCTGTTGCTGTATCACATGGATTTACAACCATTGTTACTATGTATTCTTTTCTCAAAAAAAAACAATAAAAATATATTGGAAGAAAAAAAAAACTTTATAAAAGATCTGCTACCGGATATTCCTTCCCATACTTTGGAACTAGATTGGGCCCACAGGGCTCTACAACCACAACGCTAGGATGGTCTCCCTAGAGATGTTATAGTCAAACCTCATTATTACTCCACAAAGGAGGCAGTAATGAAAAAAACACACTCTGCTGGAATCCAGGAATCAATCCAGGGGCATAATATCTGTTCGCAGATCTTTCACCGACCACCATAAAAAAGAGGAGAACCCTCAAACCACTTTTTTTGGTTCTTTCACAGAAGGCATTGAAATACTGGTGGTCATTCCTGTTTAGACTACAATTTACCTTTCAGAACAAGACCCATGGATTTGCTAACTTCCAAGAAGGAGAGCGCCTCCTAAAGGAGTTGGGCCTCATCGAGCAAGGTCCTATGGACCTCACCTCTCCAGATCTACGCCAAAACTCATCAAAGAGACCACCACCTGGCAGCCCACTCACCCCACTTTGGAATAAGCAACAATCCAAGAGACAGAGGGATTCCAAGCCTCCACACTGAGTAAGACTGTTTCTGGCTCGTTAGGAGAAATATATTCAAACTTCCACTTTTGGGAGGAATGAATTTTTTCTCACCTCTGCTGATTGTTGCCACATGGGTGACAAATAGACACAGTAGGCCTTTGTCCTAAATTTTCTTACAGGTTCCTATAGGTCCTTATATCATTAATGACTCAGGTTCCAGGAACTTATCTGAGCACAGATGGGTGCTAATTCTCTGGGATGATTACACAGCCCTCACTTTTCACCTACCCCCCATTGGACTTCTCATGCTTTGTTCTCATACTGGTAATAACAGCCAAACAGGTCACACAAGTGCTTGGTTATGTAACATAAAGGACTGGATTTTGAGACTTTGTTATATGCCTACTTGATAGATCTATATGGCTGGTTTGGGTTGTTTCCCCTTTTATGTTGCCCCACCACAATCCCTCCTAGCCTCAAAACTCTTTATTGTTCATTCCCCCAGTTTTCAGTGTTTAGTTTTTGTTTTTGGCAAGGTTCAAATATGTACTGATTATAGGCTGGGAGACTCCCTTCAGTTGGGGCGGAATTACATGCTCCTCCACCGGTTGTTACTAGAGGTCTCATCACCCCCGGTGACGTTGGGTTTGCAACCCTTTTAGGTTGCACCATTATTAGATCTCTAACCAAGAGATCTAGAGGGGACCTAGGCCGGTTACAGATCCTCTCCTGGCGCAAATGGGTCATTTTCAGGACCTGTTTCCTCCTTGGTCAATTAGACAGCAGACTTAAACATTAAAATGGTGTTCTTGCTTTTTGATCCTTCCAATTCTGCTCCTCACCTCTTCTCTTTCTCTATTCTTCTTCCTTCTCCAATATTTTACAATGCATTATTTAACCCAGTATCTTCTCCTTTGCTTCTCTAGTATGTTTTGTTCATGGATGCTTAGGTGGACCTCCTCATCTCTTCAGTACATCGAGGGTCGGAGTCAGGAATTTCCAGTCCATCACGAGATCTATACTACCGGTGTTGGGGTAGGTGCTTTTAAAAGGGCGTTAATACTCTCCCCTCATGTCCATTATTGATACAAATCAATCTACGGGGATCCTTATACTGGGCTCTCATAACACACAGGGCCTAAACTCACAGGTGAAGAGATGTAAGGTGCTCCAAAGCTATCACACCCAACACATAAACATACTATTAATACAGGGAACACACTTTCCTAAAAGCTATAATCCTAAATATCTTCATCAGAAATACCCAATATTCTTCTTAGAAAATGCGGACACAAAACAGAGAGGAGTGGCGGTCCTCTTTTATAAACGAGTCCAGTGCCAAACATATTCCTTTGTCTCATTTTACACACCTAACAAAAGTCAGGCAGGCTTTTTTGTGAAAATGATTAAAGCACTCTCTTCACACTTAGAAAGGAGGGTGGTGATGGGAGGGGACTCCAACGTTGCATTCGACTCCATGCTTGATAAGTCGACCTTAGGAATGCCTCGTTGCAAGAGACCCCCTAAACAAAGTTTAAAAATAGCTAGGCTTTTTCACTCAGTAGGGTTGGTGGATATATGGCGAGAGCTGAATCCCACCGCCAAAGACTATACACATTTTTCGTCTCCACATTATACTTATGCAAGGATAGACCACATTTTTGTCCCCACAAGAGACATCTTCAAAGTCACTAAGGCTAAAATTCGGGATGTAGCATGGTGTGATCATTCTATGGTAGTAATATCATTGGACAAGTCACAAACTAAAAGTGGACCCAGGCCCTGGCGGCTCAATGAGTCCTTATTAGACAACCCGGTTCATTGTACCTTAATTGAGAAAGATATTAAAGAATACTTCTTAATTAATGACACGGGGGGAAGTTTCTCCAAGCGCCCTATGGGGAGACCATAAGGCCATTATTAGGGGCTCACTGATTCAGTTGGGGGCCAAGGTTAAACGCGTACACCAAATTGATATATTAAAGTTAGAGGAAGAATTCAGCAAGGTGAGTAAGGCTCATAAATGAATGCCACAAGCGAAACTCTTTCCAGACTTGATAAAGCTAAGCTTTCACTCAACTTGGCATTAACGTCTTCAGCGGAGAAATTTCTGAACTGGTTGGGAGGGCACCTCTATTTAACTAACGATAGGATTGGCATGCGCCTAGCTTACAGACTCACTCCTAAATACAAATTACTTTCTGTCCCCAAAATCAAATCCCTGTCTGGTGCCTTAACACAGAATCTTTCAGTTATAATGGACACGTTCCAGGATTTCTTTTCCAAATTGTATGAGAATAATATCCTGATAGATAGATCCAAATTGGAGGCTTTTCTAGGGGATATTTCTCTCCCCTGTCTTACGGCTGACCACAGAGTGATGATGGAGTTGCAGTTCTCGGAGGCCGAGATACTATGGGTTATTAATGAATTAAAACCTAACTCCGCACCAGGTCCTGATGGGTTCTCGAATCGATATTACAAGACATTCTCTACGGTCCTGGCTCCTAGCTTGGCCCGGCTCTTCAATGCCCTGGGTGGGGGCCAGCATCTAGACCCAGCTAACAATCTAGCATATATTTCGGTTATTCCTAAACCAGGAAAAGACCTGAGTGAGGTATGTAGTTATAGACCAATATCATTAATAAATAATGATCTGAAAATAATGACTAAGATCCTAGCTAACCAGTTAGCATTGTTCATTGAGAACTATGTTCATAAAGATCAAGTTGGCTTCATTCCGGGCAGACAGGGGCCGGAGGACTAGGTGAGGAGGGCGATTGACCTTATATCGCTAATGGGCTCAAGATGGGATGGGAGCCCACTCCAGGAGGGCTACCTACTATCTGTGGATATCCACAAAGCTTTTGACTTTGTTTCTTGGGATTACATGTTTATACTACTAGACAGGTGGGAGTTTGGTCTGAATTTCACAGAGGTCTTAAAAGCACTTTACAATCAACCAAGTGCGTGGGTGAGGTTCTGTGGACAGTTCTCAGACACATTCCGGATAGAGAAAGGCACCAGACAGGGATGCCCCCTGTCCCCCCTTCTATTCGCTATAGCGATAGAAACCCTAGCCATAGCTTTAAGGGAAATCGTAGACATTAAAGGGGTGTCCTGTGGCCAAACTACCCATCAATGTGCATTGTTCATGGATGATGTTCTTTTATTCATAACCTCTCCTCTAACTTCCTTGCCAAACTTGCTGCGTATTCTCGACGAGTTTAGTAAGATCTCGGGCCTCAGAGTAAACTTATCTAAATCCTTGGCACTTACTGTGAACATCCCGCCCACAGTATTGGCACAATTGGAAAAATATTTCCCTTTTGTATGGTCCAACACTCATATCCCATATTTGGGTATTAATCTTCCCCCTACCTTTGACTCAATATACAAAAGCAACTTTCCTCCGCTTTTTGGGAAATTATATAGAGACCTTTCGCACTGGGCGTCATTGGGACTGTCATGGATGGGTAGAGTAAATGCTATAATAATGACGCTCCTTCCCCGCATACTGTATGTGTTTTGATCCTTGCCCATTCCAGTAACTAAACAACAATTGATGCCACTACAGGTGGCAATCAACAAATTCATTTGGGGAAGCAAGGGACACCATTTTTCTAAAAAAGTCTTATATAGACCCAAGAGGAAAGGGGGTTTAGGTCTACCTCACATTTGGTGGTATTATTAAGCTGCACAGCTGATTCAATTCTTGGTAATATATTCCAGAGGCGTTAAACCGGACTGGGTGACCATGGAGAGGCAGGCCATCCTAAGACACACTTCGGACTACCTTGCATGGTGTCCCCCAAAATTACGCCCACCAATTATGGCATCCACTCTCTCACATCCACTAGTAATTCTTGACCGCATAGTTAAGCAAAAGAAGATCACCTCTCCCTGGCGCCCACTTGCACACCTCTTTAACAACCTCCTTTTCCCCCCAGGTGAAGATATTAAGGCCCAACAAGGGTCTGTTCAGGATCAGACATTTTGTTAGTCCCCTGTCTCATAAACACTGCATCAACAAACTAGAGATGCCACCATCTGAGTTCTTTAGGCTACACAAAATCACACATTTTATTTATTCACTTTGGCCTGATAAGTCAAAGGTTATGGAAATCACACCTTATGAGCATTGGTGCTCCGAGATAATGGACATAATGGACATGATGGGAGGGATCTCACTGGTTTATATGGGCCTGGCGGAACCTTCGGATAAGACACCATACATGATTAGTAGGGAGAGGGATCTTGAGCTGGACTGGGACCTGGACACATGGCACAAAACGTTTTACAAAGCCTTCAGAGGAATGAGCAATGTGTCTTTGATGGAGGCGAACGTCAAAATTCTGACTAGATGGTATATGGTATCCGCTAGACTGGCTAAGATGTACTCTTCAGTTTCTCCCCTTTGCTTTAGGAAGTGTGGTCACATAGGCACTATTCTACATATCCTTTGGGAATGCCCCATAATTAGGAGGTTCTGGAATTCTATCTTCAGATTAATATGTAAACTAACAGGGTTACCCATCCACCAGAGCCCGTTGGTAGGACTACTAAACCAAAATGTCCCAGGGGTATCCAGGTGCTGTCAGGCCCTCATTATGTTTATTTTGTTGGGAATGAAATTAACAATAACTAACAGCTGGAAAACCTCATCAGTCTCATACCAACAAGTGAAACAGAAGATATCCTGGTTGATGACACAAGAGAAAGTAGCAAGCACTATTCAGGATAGAACGGGCATTTTCAGGAACATTTGGGAGCCATGGGCGACATATATGGGTGTCGTCATCTAGTTGATTTTCAGTGAAGCAGTCATTGCGTGGGAGGGGGTCTGCCTGAGTATCCATGGACAAACTTTTCTTTAATCCTATTCTCTCTTTCCTTTCTTTTTCTCTCTTCTCCCTTCTGTTCCCACTCTTCTCCTCTTCTTTTATTGGTTTGTGATGGTTATTGTTTACCTTAGTTATCAAGATATCAGAAAGCTAGTGTTAGCCCATAACCCGTTGAGAGGAAGCTCTTCATTGAGAGAGCTGATATTACGGAACAACAAGGAGGTAATAGAGAGGTAGGCACTGGAGGCCCGGGTGGACAGACCACAGCATGATCCCATAGGGGTGGTAGGTCCGCTCCCACAGTACCTACTTTCAATGCATTTAGGAGAGGTGTTTTTTTTTTACTTTTTTTTTTTTTCTGCGTGATATTAACGCCACATTCTATAGAAATGGAGGAGCCTCATTAATAATCTGGTAGTTCCTTAAGATGGTGATTTCTATGTTGGGTACCTGATATCTTCAATTCTGTACTGTGCATTGTTATGCTGAAAGTGTTAAGCTCTACATTTACAATTTAACCACTAAACGAAATGTCGATTAAGCCTGTAACAATAATATGGTTTGTTATGTTAAAGAAAGCTGTAAAAAAATGTAATTAACTTAATAAACACTATTAAAAAATGCTTTCAAGAGATCAATATGCCTTTCAGGTACTAACCTGTTCTACTGTACTGTATTTTAGAGAACGCCTTGAGTGCGCTGGCAGCATTGTGACTGAGAAGCTGACTTTAAAGAAAATAAATCACACCCAGATCACAGTGGGCTACACCCACTGAACATTTTACTATTAAAATCAATACATTTTATATACTACAGTAAATATTTAATCACTTGCCAACTGGGAACTTATACTCCCTTCCTACCCAGGCCAATTTTCAGCTTTCAGCACTGTCACACTTTGAATAACAATTGCGCGGTCATGCTACACTGGTACTAATAGGACTATTTTTACCCCTGTGACATTTGGGTAGGAGTCAACAGTAGAGTTGAGCGAACCTCTGGAAGTTCGGGTTCTGCTGGTCCGTCCGAACTTCGGGACAAAGTCCGGGTCCGGGTCCGGACGGAACCCGAACGATCGCACGGACAACGAACCCCATTGAAATCAATGGGGACCCAAACTTTTATGCACAAAAATGGCTGTAACAAAGTCCTGGAAAGCCCTAGAGGGCTGCAAAAGGAAGTAAAATGGGGGTAAGGGTAGGGCAAGTGCCCTACAAAAAAATGGGGACAGGGAAATAACTGTAAATATTTAAAAAAAAATAAAAACATAAAAAAAGCAAAAATGGAGGTGAATGTGGATCATCTTCAAACTGTGTCTGAAAAGTATTAATTAACGGTAGAAGCCATATAACTGTTCTAAAATCATCTTCAAACTAGGGCAAGTGCCCTACAATTAAATTGGGATAGGGAAAATAAATTAAAATCAAGTAAAAAAACGGGAAGGGGGGTGGATGTGGAGTAGGAGCCTAGAGGTTGACTAGGCCATGACCGAGGCAGTGTAGGTGGAAGTGGCGGTGGTAGAGGAGTAGGAGGAGGTAGCCAACATGGTTTTTTTTTTGTATTGAGGCCTATTCAAAAAAGAAGTATATGAATGGCTGTGTGAGTCCGGTCTAAATTTTTATTCTGCACAAGGTACAGACAAGTCTTGTGGGATCCATGCCTGATTCATTTTAATAAAGGTTAGCTTGTCCACATTGGATGTGGACAAACGGCTCCGCTTGTCTGTGATAACGCCCCCTGCCGTGCTAAACACACGTTCCGACAATACACTGGCTGCAGGGCAGGCCAGCACCTCCAAGGCATAAAGGGCAAGCTCAGGCCATGTGGCCAATTTGGAGACCCAGAAGTTGAATGGGGCAGACCCATCAGGCA